>JACEFO010000600.1:0-207028 GCA_015342445.1 Digitaria exilis
CCAGAGAGGAGTTGAAAGGGAGGGAGCAGCCATTATTGAAGGGTGGAGTCTGGACATTAGAGAATACCCATCATTGAAGGACATCTCAAGAGCAAGACGAAGGACATCGTGTGGCGGACCACTCCGAAATTATTCCAAGTTAAGTACCCCGGGACCACTAATCGAGTAGTCAGGCACTTAATCCGGAATAAGCTGGAGCGCCGTCGGATTAAACCCGATTTAACCACGTACTTTTCTTGATCGAAACAACAGCACGCCCACACGAAGGTGAGTTCCAGAGATTACAACATTCCCCAAATTTAACATACATAAATAGTATCTCGAAGTTATTACAAACCGAGTTTGAATTTAAATCAGAGTATCAACTTCTTGCAGCGGAAATAAAGTAGTTCATTGCAGCGGAAAGATAAATAAACTAACGACGATACAACGTAACACCATGATGAAGCCTGCCACGGTGCTACTCCTCCCGTTCCTCGGCAGAGGACGGAACCCACTCGATGTGCCATCCAGGGGAACCTGGGTAGGCTAAGTCATGGCATCGACTGCCACATCCAACACAGTACCTATAAATAAAAGCCACAAGCAAGGCTGAGTATACTAATACTCAGCAAGGCTTACCCGTCGGGTGAAAACTACATCACCGACATCTAGACATGAGAGGCTTTTGGCTGGTGGGTTTGTTTGCCAAAAAGCAACTAAGAGTAGGTCCTTGCTTTCATGTTTTAGCATCATATTCTAGTAGATTTAACCATTCTAGATTAGCATCCTCTCTAAACATACAAGTGGTGCAATACAATTTATTTCATACAACAAGTTCATCAATCTCATAGTTCCACTTGTTACTCAATGCAGCAAGGCGGTCAAGCAGTCTCATTAACCGCGAGAAGCGGACAGTTCGAACCGAATTTTGCTACCTGGCCAGGGGATCCACAATTCGGATCCGAATCCACCTTCCTTAGGATAGAGGTTTACTGCTTCACTCACAGTCTCACGCATATATCCACAAGTGTACGGCAGGGAAAACAAAGTTTCCAAGGAGAGATGGCTATCGGCCCTAGCTGCTTCAATCTGGTACCGGGCTTACCGATTCCCATATATCGGCATGCATGTGGTACGTTCAAAAACTTGACACACTCAACCACACGTTTCGACCTTAAATCAATTATCATACACGGACGGGAGATCTACATCTATCATCCCGTCCGTCAATCCTTATGATTCCAACATAAGTAAAGACAAGCAACTCCTATGTCTCGCGAGTGACAGGAAATCACTCGACTTGTAACGGACCTAAAGCAATGCCCTATCGATCCTTTCATACTAGTGTTGCAAGTCATAGGTACTAGAAATGTGCAGCTAAGGTATTCAATCAACTCCTTGAAACGTAAATGCACAAGCATAGAGAATTCATAGATGCGTAAACTTTAAAGGTTAGGTTATGCTCCGGGGCTTGCCTTCTTGCTCTAGCTGGGGGTTAGCCTCAGGGTTGACTTCTACTTCGTTGGCACCTCCCTCCGGGATTCCTTCTTCGTCGGCGGGGATGAGATGGTAGGTGCCGTCCGGAATAGCGCCTTCTATATGAGATGCATAACTTATAGTGGCTGCCTAGTGATTCCAAAACTAAGGCCTTGAAGGCCATATTGACCTAGACATCCTTAAGTACTACTCTTTCCTTCACAAAATAGAGTAGGGGGGTGTGGAAATTTTTATTCATCTTTGATGGTGATTGTGTACATATATAAAAGAATTTCCATTTATTATTTGAAGTTTGGGTGCTGTTCTTGGAATTTTAGACTTTCCTTATTTTATTCTAACTAATTATCAAAAAGGTTTATTCTTTTATATAATTCAATTCCACATTAATTCCTTCTCATTTTTGTTTCTCATTTTTTGTTCATCCTTTTTATCTATAAACTTTATGACAGCTACTGGAGTATAAGAGTTAGGCTCACTCCAAAATTTAGCTAAATCCGAGCTACACAAAATTTATTAAAAATAGTACAAGCTGCTGCCTACAGAAATGAAATAATTTCATATAAAATTTGAAATACATCCAAATCAGGAAATTTTCCTACCAGAGCTAGCCATGAGTACAAGGAGGGCTCTGGCCAAGTGGTGGCTCAAAATAACCCTTGAACAGTCCTCAATAAAGTTCTATTTGAAAACACATGTCTATTTATTTGCTAGTCTAAACAGAGCAAAAATTAAGTTTGGCATTTTTAGCAGATGTGCTAACAAGTTTTTAGGCCTCTGGAGAAAAATGGTGATTTTTAGCCGCATAGATTATTTTTAATAATTTCTGGACTACAAAAAGACAGGATTCACAAATTAATTAATAACTGAAGCTACAGTCCATATTTTTAGGTCCCCTTTGGACACTAGGTGCCCAAAGTCACTACAAACAACATATCCAAAGCTCAGCCTTAGCGGAGCTCTGGATTTGAAATGGTGCAAAAGTTTCTAAAATTACAGTTTGAATTTTAATTCAAAAATGGTTCACCAAAAGTATATACATGCTTAAATGAGATTGGAGTGTACAATCTCGCGAGTCCAGGGAGTATTTTTGTGCATTTTTCTGATTTTTGTACGATTTTTAGCGGATTTTACAAGATTCGGGAAAAATAGATCTAGGTTTAAGAATCTTTTTACGTTGGAGACCCTAGAACTTTTAAAACCTTTCAAACAAGTCCCTGATTTTTGCGCAGAGGACCCTAGAACTAAAAAGGGGAACGCAAACAGGTCCAGGGCTCGTCGGCGTTGCTACGCCGGCGAAACAGCGGCGAGTTGGCTCGGGGAAAGTTGGGGGAAATGGAGAGGAGCTCACCGCGAGTCGGTTGAGGTAGGTCTCGTGGTCGGAGGTGAAGCGGCGCGGCTCGTCGACGTTGAGCGGCGGCACGGTTGGCTCCGGCGACGTCGCTGGCGGCCTGCGGTGGTCGAGACGATGCGCGGAAGGGCGTGTGAGCTTCACTGGATGATGGTGGAGCTCGTCGTGGGGTTCGTCTGCGACGGGGATGGCCGGGGTATGGGGCTCGACGTGGAGGTGGGGTTCGCGGTGTCAATGGCCGAGCGGTGGGGAGAAGTCTCGATTCGCGGCGAGTGAGGCTCGATTCGAGCTGGGGAGTGCTCGAGCGGCTAGCGGGGTGAGTGAGCGAGATTCACGAGCGGGGGATTGGAAAAGGGTGGAGGGATTCGCGGTCGATTTGAGTTCGCGGCGGGGAAGCTCGAGCTCGGCTCAAAGCGTCCCGAGGTGGAAGACGATGGAAGCGAACGCGGTGAGAGGGAGGAGGACTGTGCACTGGCTGGAGGAAGGAATGAGGGTGCTCAGTGAATGGTTTGGGTGCGCTAGCGAGCACCGAGGTGCCTCGGACGCGTGCGCACGCGCGCTCGGGCTGTCGAGGTCGCCATTGATGGCGCGGGAGCTCGGGTAGAGCGCGCGCACGGGATTGGGCGTCGAAGATCGTCGCGTGAGGGAGTGGAAGATCTTCTACAGGGCTTCTTGGCACGGAGCGGGACGGAATCGCGGCCTGCAGGACGGCGCAGCGCGGCGCGCGCGGCTGCGGCCAGTAGCCGAGCGAGCTCGCCATGATGGCGCTCCGCGGCGCGAGGCAAAACGCGACGTCGCCCGCGACGTGATGGCTCGGGAAGAAGTCGGACAAGCGCGTGAGGACAAACGCCACACGCCGCCGCGGCTTGGCCAGCTCGGCGCGGCCTCCGCCGCTCGCCGGCCACGTGGCGGCCGACTCCCGGCCGGAGCAGTGGCGCGCCAGGGCCACTGTTGGGCGCCCGTGGAGCTCCTGTGCCCCTTTCGAATTTTCTCCGAAAATTTGAACTGAACATGAAAAAGTGTGAAAATAAAAGTTGGAGTTTGAGAGGTGGGACACAACTTTCTTTTTGGGGTGAACCTGAAATTTCAAATTTTTCAAGCTCAAATATCCCAATTTCAAAAAGGTGTCCAGAACTGTATTTCGAGTTTTTGAGGGGCTAAAGTGCAAAATTTTCAAAAGTTCCAAACAGTGACTAGGCCTTATTTGTGATGACTAACAACTTTTATGGAGATTTTCAAGTTTAGTACAAAATTCTTGAGATTTCAGTTGGGTGTTAAACAACCTTTGTTTTTGAATTTCAATTTGAATTTTGATGAATTTTTGAATTCCAACCCATAATTCTCTTCTGCACTTGTTTTAAGTGTACTTTTACACCGGAGATGTCACACATCATGATGAGGACATCCCTTCCAATGATACAACCATGCCTACTATGCAGCAAGGACCAATGACTCAACTCGTGCACGAGAACTCAACTATCAGGTAAATTCGTTCCTTGGCTGTTCATACAAATGAGTTACAGAATGGGATGCTACTAAATTATGGTGATGAATGTCTTATTATTAGGAACATGGGATATGTAGAAGATGGGAGGAGCTGCCACAACATCCATGAACGTTCGCAAGCTCACCGTTTGGAGTTGAGGGGCGCATCTATGCAAACGTCGAGTTTCACTCCGTTTTGAGTCAAGTGGACAGTCAGGTAGCACAATGTTGTTTCGGTCATAACTCCTTGCTCGGGATATTGTTTGAGGCAAATGAGTACTTGTCGGAAATCTACTGAAGTCTATTTTCACATGGATCCAACCTCATGTCAAAATTCTACCGGATCAAGGAGCAGTCGCTAAAATGATGATTGGTGTTCCAGACTCGGGCTAAGTCATCTGTATCTCGTCCAGCCCACTAGGGACCCATTTTATGTTAGGGTTTCCACCCTCCCATGCCCCTGGCTGTTCTTCGTGTATAAATGCATGACCTAGCCACCAGGATGAGGTGAGGTTTTGTTTTGTTGTAAGTTTAGCTACTGTTACTTCCTTGTGAGCGCGTGTGTCGATTAGACCACCCGTTTGCTTGATTCAGAACCCCAACTTGTGATTTAGATTCGTGAGTATTTGCTTGTCATCTTGTTCTTGCTTGTTCTCGATTGCTAGCAGGCTCGGGTGGCGTTCTTGGCACAACAAGGACATCACAATCGGAGGCGGTGTAACTGTTGAATTGGCGCAACTAGGGATGAAAGTGGTATGGATAATTCCCGTCCGACCGACCGAAGGCCCTCAGACCTTAAATGGTATAGTCCGTATCCAGAACCAGAAAATCAATATCCGACCGTATCCGTATCCACATAACAAAAGTTGAATGTCTATTGCAGATGTGTAATGTATATCAATATCCGATATATATCCGACATATTTTGGACTGTCCGTATCCGGATCCGATCCAGCAAAAAATAAATATTTGTATTCGTATTCGGGCATTTCCGTCCGTATCCGATCCGTTTTCATCCCTAGGCGCAACCATCGTTGGTGTTGTAGTCAGACAACCAACGTCGATCCTCCACCAAATCCATTTATCCTCAACTCTCATCGAAGGTCTGCAACAAACCGTAGCTGATCCTTTCACACCGGGACTCATCCTTTGCCATCGGCTTCCACACCACGAACCCTGCCATGATGAGTAGCTTTATGGGGTAAAAGCCTACGTTTGTCCATGAGATTGTAAGGTGACCTCGGATTTATAATCGTCGACATTCTTTGTGAACTTTAATCTATCTTTTACATAGATATCGGTTCCCTAGGTTTGATGTGCTTCTACTCCTAGTGCTGTGTGACGAGTGTGGGGGAAACTACATCGGCTTTCGGAACTAGATAGATTAGGTTGGTGCATTAATTCGGTGATTGTTTATCCTTGCGATCCATGGATCCCATGGGTAAATGCTCTCCACATCTTAATCTCTACATAAACTTGATCTTCGCTTATTTCCTTTTAATTCAGATTTGATTAGGCTTAGTTTGGTTCTTAAACACACCTTTAAAAGATCCCTTAGCCACCCTAATTAGTTCTTAGGTAAACATAGTGATCTACTTGTTCCATGCATTGATAACCTTGGAGAATTCTCTAAGGAAAAAGCTACAACCGTCATGTGCGCTTGCAGTTCATAATTGACGTGGCTAAGCGCCGTCAACAAGCTTTTCTGGCGCCATTGCCGAGGAACAAGAATGTTTTGCTACATTTATTGTTGTGTTAATTTTGTTGGTTTCTAACCCCTAACCCTTTTCTAGAAATTTTTCTTTTTGTTTTTCTTTGTTTTTTATTGACTAGATGGCTCTTCTCGTTCCCACCATGGAGGAGGAGAAATCATTGAGGGATTACGCGAGCCTGAGAGTGGAGGACTTGGACATGCAAGAATCGGATTCGACACTCCAACCAATTGAATATGAGATCAATCTTCAAATCATCAAGATGGCGGCCGCAAATCCGTTTAGAGGAAAAGAAGAGGACAATATATATAGACACATCAAGTGGTTTACTATGCTATGCAAGACAGTGCAACAAAATAAAGTCCCCTTAGCTTGGTTCTGATGGAATCTTTTCCCATACTAACTTTCGGAGAAAGCAAGAAGATGGCACGGGTTAGCATCCTTCGAGGTGAAAGGAAATTGGGATGAGTTGATGAAAAAGTTTTGCGAGAAGTTCTTCACATTGAGCAAGACTCATCACATCCGGAAGCAAGTGATCACCTTCATGCAACGAGAAGACGAAGGAATAGACCAAGTTTGGGATAGGTTCAACGGCTTGATTGAGCAAGGACCAAGGATTTTCGGGTGATGTACTCTTGCAAACATTTTATTTTTCCCTTACCTCCAAATGCGCAGAATATGTTTCAATGTGTGCAGGAGGAGATCTCATGGATATGACGCTTATGGAAGCCGCTCAACTCCTACAAAAGAATAGCAATGGTGCGGCCATGCATAGAGATTGGCAAACGCGAGATTCGGCAAGCCGTGAGCAGGGATCTCAACCAGTGAAGCTTGCTGAAATTTCCGGAAAAGATACTCCGGAGCCGAGGGAATAACAACCAAAGCATTAAAATGATGTGAGAATAACTCAAGATGAAGGTGCATTAGTGCAAGACTCGACAAGAGATGGGAGAAGAAAAGAGGAGCTTGGGTAGTGCGAGATCACTTAAGGAGTTTGAACCAATGGATTGGATGCCTATAGATTTCGGGGATTTTTTTGACAAATGAAGGCCTTACCCAAGCACGATGAGATCGGCTAGAGCCATAGAGTCAGATTTCCCTCTGAACTCACATTTGGGGTACGTATTGGAAAGGGAATCGGTCGGAAAAATTATGCGGAGGCTGTTCGAAGAAGAAGGGGAGGTGGACGATAACCATATCAAGGAAGCAAGGAGAATCTTCGGGGTCAAGCCCGACCCATCTCCCTTCGCACGCATAGCTAAAGTCTAAGCAATAGGGAGCGATCACAATAAAGGTACCACATCACCCACCCCTCATCTAAGTTGTATGATTGATGGGAAATTCATTTATAGAGCTTTATGCAGCATTGGTGCTCATGTTAGTCTCATGACTTCTAAGATTTATGATAATATCTTTGCTGAAAATTCTAATCTTGTCCCTACAAACATTAAATTGATTATGGGAGATGGTAGAACTACTAAGCCTTTAGGGGTGATTGAAAATTTAGGGGTCACGATGTAGGATCGAGGAGGCCGACTAGAGGGGGGGGTGAATAGTCGGTTCTAAAATGTTTAGCACAACTTAAACTATAAAGATGCGGAATTAAAACTATCGGCTAAAACACAACTACACCCCCAATATATGATTCTCATCTATGTGCAGCAACACCCTATGTCTAGATTAAGTTTTGCAATCCTTGGGTGATAAGCAAGCAACAAATATTTCTAAGAATATAAACTTGCTTAAATATAAATTGCACAAATTAAATGAGCTCAAGAAAACAAACCACAATGGAGATACCAAATTTTTTCCCATGGTCTCGGTGACTTGCCGGTCACCCCTAATCCACGTTGAGGTGGATTCAAAGCTCCAACCGCTCCTCCACCAAGAATCCACTTGGTCTATAAACTAGCTTGGAATCAATGAACCTCTGCACACCTCGATTCCACTAGAGTTGCTTTTCACCGCTACGGCGAGGCAAAGCACAAGAACCTCTCACAAGCACAGCGGTCCTTCTCACATGCTTTACTTGAGAAGATCACCGGATCGCAGCACCTCCACACCGTCTAGGTGCCGGCAAACACCAAGAGTAACAAGCCAAGACTCACTTGACCCATCACTATGTGTCTAAAGCTCAATCACATATGCAAATACACTCAAATCTTGCCTCTCACCCTCTCTTATGTGCAACACATGCACAAACTAGTGGGGAGGACTTTCTCTAGCTCAAGAATACTCAAATGGACCCGTAGGCTTGCCCAAACCCGCAGCACATCGGGTATATATATATCCCACTCCTCAAAAACTAGTCGTTATGTTAAAACAGCCTGAAACACCGTTATGTTAAAACAGCCCGAAATGCTCTGTTTTCGCGGACCGTCTGCCATTTCAAAATCACGGCTATATAGTCAAGAAACGCTCCTCGGAGTCGACCGTTAGAGGTTTAACGGACCGTCCGCCTCACAAGGCCCGGATGGTCTGCCCTTCATGCAATTTTTACACAGAACGGTCATCCGATCGGACCAGTCGGAAGTGATAAAGACGGATCATCCGCCTCTCAAGGCCGGTCCGTCTGCAGATCAAATTTCAGCAGAACCGACACTCAGTTAAACGCTCATAACTTTTGATTCCGATAGTCAAATTAGGTGATCTTGGACTCTATGGAAAGATTATTCAGAGGAGCACAATCCGAACTCAATTCTTGACCCAAAACACATTGGATCAAAGCATTATTGCAATCTAGGACCCACCACAACCAGTATCAACCACCATCGGTTAAGCAACTTTTGCAAACTACCATTTCTTAGCCAAGGTTAGTATGCATATGAAAGATTGAGCTTTTCAACACCTAACAAAGACTCAAGCACCTTCAATACCCCTCTTAATAGTACGGCATTCTATCTTAATCAATCTGGTCTTTTCTCCACTAATCACCACGAGACCAGCAAAAAGAAAATGCCCTACATTTCATACCTTTGCCTTGCACAAATCCATTTTGCATTGGGTCTATCTTGATGCTCATATGCATAGAATATCCATCATCATCATTTATTCAAGGTACTTGATATTCATCAACATATGAAATCCATTCTTTGAATTTTACCAATATGCTTGATGCCATCACTACATTATTTCCATCGTCTCATTTGATGACACTCATCAACGCATGATGGACATATCATTTTGATTCCTCAAAGCAATGTAAAGCCCTTAACCACATGAAGTATATCATTTGCTTTGACTCCATATATTCCTTCATTCTTCATATAATTAACATGGATTACTCATAGCTTCATATGACCTCTCATGGTCCATTGGCCTAAGCATTTACTCACCCTACACCATTGCCTTGGTCCATCAGCGCCAAGCCTTTCGCTTGCTCTTCACCCTTGCATGGTCCATCGTAGCCGAGCCTTGCTTACCCTTCACCATCTTGCCATATAAAACTACTTTATATCACACATCATCAATACATTTGATTTGTCATTTTGATTACCATGGTTGTTGATCACCAACTCAACATTTTCTTCCTCCATGGTTCTTAATCACCAACTCATCATGTTCTTCCTTTGATCTTCATCAACTCATGATTTTCATATCTTTTGATATTCATCAACTCATGATGTTTACTTGATTCTTATCCTGAAATTATTCATCCTCAACCAATGGAGTATTAACCTTTTCATCTTGATGCAGGAACTCAACCTAACACACCATCTCATGAAAATAGTTCGTACCACACATCTGGTTGTCATTAATCACCAAAACTCACCATAGCACAATGCTAGGGGCCTAGATCCTTCACGATATTGAATAAACCGATTCCGATAGAGTTTTTTGTGCTTGATTCTTGTGAAGATTAACATGATGACATAATTCTTGGAAAACCCTTTTTAAAATTGGTCAACACAATCCTTGATGTCGGAAGAGGGTTCACAACTTTAGAAAAGATGGGATCAAGCATGAATTTAATTTTCGTTCACATCGTTGCGATGCTTCACTTCTACCTCTTGATAACAAAGAGGTAGAGAGCGGTTGTTTTGTTGACTCTTTCAGGGACTCCCTTCAACGAGCTTTGGAGGATGATTCTTCTCAAGAACATTATGACCAAGAGCTAGCGGAGGCAACAAATATTTTTAACGGACATCTAGGAACCTTGAATGGAATAAAGGTTGAAGACATAGGAAATCTACATCATCAAGAAAAGAGAGTGTCAGATGTTAACTTGAAACCCTTGCCTAAGGGATTGAAATATGAATATTGGGGCAAGATAAAACTTTCTGGTGATCATTAGCGACGAATTGAAGCCCGAAGAAGTTGACAAGTTGCTGAAATTATTAAGAAAGCACAAGAAGGCAATTGGCTACTCCATCAACAATTTGAAGGGGATTAGCCTGGAGTTTTGTACCCACCGAATTCAGCTAGAAGACCAACACAAGCCTATCGTGGAGCATCAAAGAAGGTTGAGCCATGCCATGCGCGATGTGGTGAAGGAGGTCACCAAGTTGTTGGACGCCGGAATCACTTACCCCGTGCCACATAGCTCCGGTTCATTGCATGCCCAAGAAGGGAGGACTAAATTGAACAGTCCTGCTCAGGACATGAAACCGGAGCCCTCACCGTAGGCATTGGTATATATCTCTCATTGCAATTGCATTCGCATATAGGATAGTTTAAATTATTAAATTTCCGTTCTATTTAATCATGGCATGTTTCAAATTCACACTTCCCTTTGTATCATTTATTTTCTACATTGCATCTTTTCCATTTTCTTTTTGCATATAAAAAAAAAATTGGCCACGACTGCTGGCTGGCCGGCCCTGCCACTGGCCAGCCACTGGGCCCTACCTAGCCACTACTGCCCATATTAGTTTGGCAGGTAGTGCACAAAGGAGCAGGGAAGGCATAGGGTCGGGCGGCTCCACCACCGGCTGGCCTGCCACCCTCCTCCGCTCGTGTCCCATCGGCACCAACCGATAGCACGAGGAGCAGAGCACCTACGCTTAGGCCATCGCCATGGCTCGGCCACCGCCGCTCGTCGGCCGGCCGGCCACCCGCCTGCTCCCCTCTATAAAACCCGGCGCCAAGCACCTCCTCTTCTCACACCAAACCTTCTGCGTGCTGAGATCTCTCTACTCTCTGCATAATTCTTGCTCTGCTAAACGCTTCATAGCTTAATTATCCCCTAAGAATTGATTAGTGAATAAGCTTGGTAACTAATATTTCCACTCAGCTAGTAATTAAAGAAAATTTTGGAGGTGGTGCTGCTCAATTTACTTAACCTCCATACACAAAAATATTTCCCCTTTCAATAAATACTTGGCACGAGAACGAAGAACGAGAACGAGAATGTTTGTGGAGGGTAACTCCATGGAAGGATGGCTGACTTTTGCTAACCCGCTAACGTTCATCTATTCCCTCAGGTATTTTGTGTGCTAACCTTGTGCAGGGACTATGTTGAGCAAGGCATTTGACACCGCAAAGCAAATTGTCAAGAGGGCAAGCCCAAGCCGTTTGCGACGCTCTCGTGATGAAGGATCATCCAGGGACACCATGTCCATGGACTCTCGTCAACACGAGGAAGTGCCGCAGGAAGAAGTTCCCTCCGTGCCAAGGCAGCCCTTCCGTATCCACCTCATGACCAAGATCGAACAGATCGTGGTTAGAACTACGGACGAGAGGAGTACTTTGGACATCCTCCAGACAAAGCACTACGTCCATGTCAAGCGCTTCGAGCCTACCCTTCTTGCAAGAACGGGTTTGAGCCGAGACATGCAGCACGCATTCAAGCAAGCCAGATGGACTGATTTCCAGGAGATCACCGAGCAAGGTTCGCATCTTCTAACAATGGAATTTTGTATGACCCTCTACATTAAATCTGAGGTAAATGAAACATCAATTAGCTTTTGATTCTTTAATGAGGAGTATATGTTGACCGCTCGTAATTTTAGCATGGCCCTTGACTTTCATAAGAAATGCTTTGTGAATCCCCAAATCTTGTCTAGTGATCACATGTTTGATAGGATGACATGGTGGAATGAGATATCTTCTGAACCTTATAGGGCTAGGAACAACATTATTCATATTCATAATTCTACACTTAGATTTTTGGCAAAAATAGATTGCTATGGTAGTCCATCCGCGACACGAGTTACAACGACTTTGCTATTCTTATGAGCTGCCATGCCTCCATGCCATGAGTCACAAAATCAAATACTCTCCCATCTTAAGCATGGTGACACATTGGCAAAACATGATAACAACCCAGAGCCCAATTGACATTATCTCCTTGGTAACGTGCATTGTCGCACACGTCGGGGCTCTAGCCAGTGCACAATTGTCATATTTACCCATGACGGCAGAGTATCAAACTGTTATTGGCCTGGAGCATTTTATCCAGAGACATATGATACGTGAGTCAATTATTGGCTCTTTTTTCATGTGTTACCAAGGATATGAGGAGGAAGTCGAGCTTCCATGCCCGACTCTCGCCCTCCACTCTATGCGTAGTCTAACCTTGCAGCTTCACAAGAAGGAGCAAGCTCATTGTAGTGTCGCAACTCTTGCGCAAGCTCACCACCCCACTCCACCAGAGGACGATGAGGAAGAACCAACAGAAGCACCTCCACTAGACCCAGCCCTTGCTAATATGAACTTCGACCAAACATACAACTTCTTCAACCAAGGAGGCCCGAGTTCATTTTCAGGAGACCCAAACTACGGATTTAGTCAATGGTACTACCACACAGGACGGTCGAGCTTGCAAGGGCCCCAGGTCGGACCATCTACATTAGCACGGTATGACTATGAGAACCCGATCTTCAGGAGATCTCACAACTCAATGCCAGGATGGAGGCCATGGGTCGTGAGCAATAGCGGATCAGTGATCACATCACCCATGACACCTGCTCACCCAGGAGAGCTGGGGGAATGAGCATGTCAACTCAGCACGACGTGTCATCCTTGTACTGAATCTTCGACCCCGATAACCCAAACCAGTATTACTATTGAGCTTCAGCGAAACTTGGGGAAGAGGGCACATGAAGGGAAGTCGCCTCACGAAGGTAAGTTGTCATTTGTCTCACCATTCATAATTGTCTTGCCAGGCTTTGTTTATTTTATTTCTAAATAAATATCGAGGACTTCGCCCCTACAAATAACAATAATAATTGTGTGTATATATATATATATATATATATATATAATTTGGTAGTAATAGATGAATGAATAATGCTAGAGAGATGCTCCAAAGTAAGATGTACATGAGATATTAAGCAGAAATTCCATTCGGGTGTGATGATTAGTTGCTCTGTTCATGCTTTATAAATGCCTCATTCACAACCCATCACTCTCCTTATTATGAGTTTGTTGACATTTATCGTTCACCATGATTTACCATAGTGGAGGTATGAGCTTTGAATTTTCAAAGTCTAAGTTTTTGGGAGTATTGGTATGGTTGATACTAGAGAATGAATGCATGCTTATTAAGGAACTCCATGGGGAAATTTTGCAAATATTACCATGGTAAGTATCCCCGATGATTCATGTCCTACCAGAGCCATAACCGTCATACATGCTCTAGCCACCATATTGATGGAGTCAATCAAAATGATGCAGTACTAATTGCGTCAGAACAAAATCAACTTCAGCATGTAACTGTGTTTATCCATTTTTATTGAAATACTAGCAGCTGCACATATTTTGGGATGGGGACTCTTGACTGCATCATTCATCTACAAGTGAAATAAACACTACACCATGGTATGCATTTCCCGACACTTTGTACAGTCGGCGAAGGCCACAATTGCCGACATATAATGTGTCGGCATAGGCTATGCCGACGGTTTCACATCTGTCGGGGTAGAAGCCGTCGGGGAATCCTTTTAAAAGGAATGGGATGCAAAAATAGCTTAGACTTTCTTGTAACGTTAACTCCCCAATTTTCGGTCATGTCCATCTTCTCCGGTTTCTCTCCATTCGGTAGCTTCCAGTCAAAATGGTACAGGAGGCTAGCCAGGCCAATCTCAACATTCGCATGCGAGAAATTTATCCCGGGGCACATCCTCCGTCCAACCCCGAACGGAGTGAACTCAAAATCAAAGCCCTTGTAGTCAAAACAATTGTCGCTTTCGAACCTTTCTGGCTTAAAAGTGTCAGGGTCGTCCCAGTATTTGGGGTCCCTAGAGATTGCCCAAACATTTGTGATGGCTATTGTGCCCTGCGGCACGTGGTATCCTTGTATCATGCAGTCTTCCAAGCATACCCTTGGCACGAACGGAGCAGGAGGGTGCAATCGTAAGGTCTCTTTGATGACTGCTTTGAGGTAGTGGAGGTCTCTTAGAGCTGCCTCACTCACTCCATGTTGTTGGCCTGCCATGACGTGACGAACCTCTAGCTGGGCCTTGTGCATCACCCTTGGATTCGCAATTAACTCGGCCATGGCCCATTGGAGTGTAGTTGATGATGTGTCAAGAGCTGCTCCAACCACATCCTGACCAACACACACATATGTAAATAAAGTTTTTATCTAAAAAAAAGTATGTAAAATTTGAGTTTGTAAAGAAAAAGATGTAAGTAAAATTTGAAGTACATAAAAGGTTGATTAGATAGAGGGATTAGAGCGCGCTTACTATGAGCACTGCTCTGATGACTCCGTTGCTGAGAGAGACGCGCATGTCGCCTTCCTTCTGGATCCTTAGCAGCACATCAGCCATGTTTTTATCCTGCTCGCCGGCCGCCGTCGTCCTTTCCCGGTGGTTGACAAGGATGTCATCCATGAGCCGGAACATCTCCTGCCGATGCCGCTCCGCCTTTCCTCCCCGCGGCAGCATGCGTACGACCCACGACGAGGGGAAGAGGTCACGGAGGTCGAATAAAGCCGACGGGTCCTGTCCTCTCTTGATCATCCTCAGGAACGCGGCGCGGTCAGGCAGCCTGTCGCCGAGGATGGCGCGCACGGACGCATCCGCCATGAACACCCTGAGCCGCTCGTCGACGTCGACGGGTGCCGGAGACGAGGACGAAGCCGCCAGAGAAGCAACCAGGCGGGCCGCCTCGTCCTCGCGGATGTGGCGGAACGCCTCGACGCGGCGGGCGCTGAGGAGCTCGGTCATGAGGATCTTGCGGAGCAGGCGCCAGTGGTCGCCGTAGGGCGCGAAGATGACGCCCTGCCCGTGCCTGGACAGCTCGTCGATGCCCGGGCTGCTGGGACGCTGCGAGAAGGCGGCGTCGTGGCCCTTGTAGACCTCCCGCGCGGCCTCGGCGGAGGAGACCACCACGGCCGCGCGCTCGCAGATCCGCAGCAGCATCAGCGGGCCGTGGCGAGCGGAGAGGTCGCGCATGGCGTGGTGAGGGAGCTTGCCGCACAGGAGGAGGTGGTGGAGGCTGCCGATCACCGGCAGCTGCCACGGGCCGGGGGGAAGACGCCGGCCAGGTTTGCTGCGGTCACGGGCGCTGAAGAGGACACGGGCGAAGAGGAGAGCGACGAGGAGGCAAAAGCAGAAGCCATAGTTGTAGAAGTTTGGCAGCGACAGGCCAAAGTATTCCATGGTGGTACGGTGTGTGCTGCTACAACGATAGGAGATGTGTACACATATTTATAGCCATGTCATTATTAGGAATGCCCAGTAGGAGAAGCGAGGCGCAGAGGGCAGGCTATATATCATCGATTGGGGCACCTAGTTTAGTTTAAGTTAGAGATCTCCAGCGGTCTCTCAAAAATATATTTTTCAATAAGAAGTTAGTCAGATGTTTAATACTACTTTTCATTGATTATTAGGAGAGATGTTTTTAGACTCCTAATAATCTCGCCCTAATAGCAATAGCCATTTTAGGAGAGACTAAACTCTCCCTCTATTTATAGAGAGGTGTGGTTGATTATTAGGATGTCTCAATAACTTTGGGAAAAAGACATGTTTTGGGAGTCTCCTGCAGCATTGTTTTTCCATATCCTTTTCCAATATAATAGTTGGATTGGGAAAATAAGGACTGAATAGAGCATCTCAATATATATGTTTCCCAATAACATATTATTGGGATGTCCCAATTCTCCTTTCATGGATTGTTGGGAGAGGTTGTTTTGCAATCTCTCAAATTCCAATAGCAACTATCATATTGGGAGAAACTAAACTCTTCCTTTATTCCTTTATTTGGGAAGAGTTTGGGTTGATTATTGGTATATCATCCTAATAGCTTTTGGGAAAAGAGAGATATACTGAGTCTGTTGGAGCACCGTTTTCCCATTACCTTTCCCAATAAGTAGTTGGGTTGGAGAATAGGAGAGCGTTAGATATGCTCTTTACCATTTTCTTTCTATGCCTTCTTCAATAATATATATGATACTCCATCCGTCCTAAATTGTAAGTCGTTTGACTTTTTTAACCACAACTTTGACCACTCGTCTTATTCAAATTATTTTGCAAAATGTTATATTTTTGTTGTTATGGCTAGCTTTAGTAATGAAAGAATTTCAAAAATAACTTAAATTTCACTACATTTGCATAAAATTTTTGAATAAAACGAATGGTCAAAGTTGGAGTTAAAAAAGGCAAACGACTTACAATTTAGAACGGAGGGAGTACGTCCAAGAATGATCCCAGCGATGATGGTGGGTCCGATGAAGGCGTCTAAACCTTTCGTGTGAGAAATGAATAGGGTTACGATGGCGATGGTACCAATGGCAGCTTTTGCTTGACATGGTCTAGCGTTAGTTGTTATATATTCCTTTCAAGTGCGTGCTTCAGTGATGACGTACATGCCTACACCAATGCAACCTAGCTGATAGGACTTGCACGGGTCTTGGGCTCTTGTCCTCTTGGGATGGACGGAGGGTTTAACTTGCGAGTTCTACTCCAGTACTCCTTTTCTTTACACCAATCTTAAAGCATGTTTTGTTAAGTAATCAATTCTATTTTGAAACATCTCTTGAGCCCGGCCCTCCTACCACTTAGCGAATTGCGACCCAGCCCAGTGAAGATCAAGTTTTTCATGTGTCTCGTTGCACTACTATGGACGTTGGACAGAAGACACCGCCATGGGATCCAGACCGACAAGACGCCTGCACGTTATGCGATCAAGAACCCGAGACGACAGACCATCTCATTTACGCTTGGAGCTTTGCGCAACAGATTTGGCATGACACCTTTGCAAGCTTCGGCCGCCAGTACCTCATGTGACCTGCGGAGGTGCTTGATTCTTTGCATGTAGTGGCCTGGCGGCTATATGGGAAGAAAGGAAAGGGTGTTCGGAGGCATAACATCCACCACAGCCAGTCAGCCACGGTGGTCGGGTTACATACGTTGATCACTTGGAGGAGCTAGTACAACAGCGTCACGGTCAGTTACAGTGAACAGTGGAGTTAGTTAGTGTGTCTACTTCATTTGGCCCTCGCTTTCTTGCATTGGTTGTCCTGTTGTAAAGAAGAACTGCAACTCTATTTTGTACGTACTGGTCATCGGCAATCGTATTCGGGCTGCCCGTGTTCAAGAATTCTTCTTCTTACTACAAAAATACACCATCTAGTCATCTACTGTGTATTCTCAAAAAAAAAATCAGATGGCTCTCATTCCACTGGCAATTTATTTTGGCACGAACTACTTCCACATATAGCTGCTCACTTTTCAAGTGCTGACGCTGTGGCAGGCAACCGTGGCGGCGACGGTGGACGAGGGATGCGGAAGATGCAGAATTGTTGCGTTTTCAGTCATGCCGAAGCCGCTGATGAACGAGCCGAGCCGACCTCCTATGCGCCTGGTTAGCATCATTCCGTTTCGATCGTTGAAGCCAAGCCAGAGCGCAGATGGCATCAATTCAGGTAGGTTTGCGATTGCGAGCATCGGATGCTCTTCATAGCCATGCGTCGACTATCGCGGGATCAACTCGCAGCCCTTCCTGCACCATTTTTTTTTTTCATAAAGCAATATATAAATTTTGTCCGAGTTTTGCGCCGCATCCACACACTCGTCGATTGTACAAGGCATTATCAACCGGACGAGAAGGCACCCCCTGATCGCAAGCCGACAAACCCAATCAAAACATTTATAATATTATTGTAATATAACTGGGATATTAATTAGGGCCTTGGGGGTAAGTGAACGTATGTATTGGAGGGGACGACGAGAATGTACTTGGATTTTGGTGCTACTATATATGCGAGGTATCTCCTTGTATTTGTTTGCAGTGTTAGTTGTCAGACGCCAGAAACAGCGGCTAGCCGGCTATATACATGCAAGTCATTTTTGGGAAAAGAGAAAATTCCTTCTATAACCAAGAAAATTATACCAATCTCTTGTATAACCAGAAAATTTACAAAATCCCTTCTATACCCAAGATTGTAGTTTTCAATCCCTTCCATAACCAAACCATCACTTTTGGGGTCAAATATGGCTGAAAACACTATTTTGCCCCTATATGCAAGTAACCATTTTATGATAATGTTCAACGCCAGATTTGTGGCAACCATCATATAGGGGTGGTTGGTTTCTTCCTGTTATATCATATAAAGGTGGCAACCATCATATAAAGCTGGCTGGTTTCTTCTTGTTATATCAACTTTTATTGTTAAAACATTATAATAAAAATGGTTCATTGCATATAGGGGCAAAATGGTATTTTCATCCCATACTTAACCCCAAAACGTATGGTTTGGTTATGGAAGAGATTCAGAATTACAATCTTGGAAATAGAAGAGATTTTGTAAGTTTTTTTGTTATAGAAGGGATTGACATAATTTTTTTGGTTATAGAAGGAATTTTCTCATGGGAAAATGGTCAACATAGACAAAATAGATTCACATGCATGCCACGCGAAAATGCTCTGCCAGGAGATTTTGGTGTACCCGGCCGGTGGAACCATGCATGGAATCGGCGTCGTTGGACTCTCCGATAAACACAAGGAGACCGATTCAGCCAGGCAGAGACGGCCGAGAACTCTTCCTGACAGACGCGAGCTGGGTTCCAGCTAGATAAGCGCCAGTGGAAACACATAAGAGGTTTTGTTTCATCTCAAAACACATAAGAGTTGTGACTATGGCCACGGAAGAATTATGGATGGAAGGAGTCAACTGTCAAGCATAGCATCTGATCCCTGACATAACGTGGATCCTTGTGTGTAAACGGACAAGAATCAACTATCAAGCACACCATTGCAGTTCAACCATGCCCTGTCCGTTTGCATCGCGTCGATGCATGTACATTAGTACATACGTCAAGCCCTCGCAACGTCTTGCTTCGCGACAGACAACATGCGCTCGTCTACCAGCAAGCTGCAACAAACTGACGTCAGCTCGGTCATTATGGCGTGTCTATTTCTGTTAATTTCTGATAACGAACATGTATGGCCGTTACTGCAGGCATGGAGCACACAATAACAACAACGTAACAACGGCTGACTAGCCCGTTATGGCAGGGGGTTTTTGCCCGTTATTGCAGGCTCTGGTTGCAGTAGCGATTTAGTCGTCTAAATACTAATTAATTTATGATGCTTCCAAGGAGAATCCTGCACAACGTACACCTCGGTGGATTACGGATTACTAGTCACTACCGGAACAAAGGAGTTTATAGAGTGCCAAGGCACTCGGCGACCTTGAATTACCATAGGCAATGCGTTTGCGGCCAACCACACTCGGCAAAGCTTGGTCAGCAAAGGCAGCTTTGCCAATTATCTTTCATCGCACACTCGGTAAATAGGTTTGCCATGCGCTTTTTGACACTAGGCAGAAAATATTTGAAAGAATTAAAGAAAAAGGAAAATCCCGCCAGAGCAATGCCGCCGCCGAGGACGACCTGCCCGTGCGCCGCCATCCTACCCGGGCTCTTGTGCCGCAGGGGTTGTGCTACTGCCGAAACCGGCCTTCCCACGCGCCGCCACCAAGGTCATTTGATTATGAAATTTTAAAATTGAGTAACTTATAATGATATTTTGAAGTCTTAAGCAATCTCATACAAAAAAGTTTTCAACTAAAAAGTTTTAAACTTTCTCTACCTGAAAAACTTTGGTATAAAATTTATTTACACCAAAGGTCATTTGAAAGTTTTAGAATTTATGATTTCAAATGAGATAACTTATAATACTATTTTGAAGTATTAAACAATCTCAAATACAAATTTTTTGAATTACAAAATTTTATATTTTGTCAAGTTATACGACTTTGGTATAAAGTTATTTTTCATATGAGATCATATAAAGAAATTTGTGTCCAAAAATTACATCCACCAACTCTCTCACATACAATTACACATGTCTTTCTAGTGAGATGTTTCAATTTCGTAAATATTGTAGGAGAAAATGTGTGAAATCATCTAAACTTTTTGTCACAGCCTCTATGAGTGATAGCATCACATCACGACAAATCTCATGATTTTCAGACTTTATTTTCTTTTTTAAAATTTTAAAATCACTCGGACACACATTAGTGATCATATTTCTTTAACATCATGCTCGAAATTTCTTTTCATTTCACAGGTAAGGCCTCAAGCTAAGCTAAATAACATGAATATAATTTTTGTACTTATTATATTCTATTACTCGAATCACTTGTAGTTCAAATTTGACTTAATTCAAAAACTTGCTTGAAATGTATTTAATTAATTTAATATAGCAAACAAATATAAAAATATTTCAAATTTTGACATGGAGTAATACATGTTGTTTGAGGAGAGTGGGAAAAGTTTTCAGGTTCAAAGAGGGAAGGAACTTAATTCTTTGCCTAGTGTAAAAAAACACTAGGCAAACTCTCATCTTTGACTAGTGCCGAAAATAATACACTCGGCAAAGAGCTCTTTGGCGAGTGCCGGATGAAAACACTAGGCAAACACACATCTTTGCTGAGTTTTTTTTCTTTTGGCACTCAGTAAAGTTTTTTTTCCGAGTGTTTTTTTTGTGCCGAGTGTTTTTTGTGTGACACTCGGCAAAAGAGCACTTTGCCAAGTGTCCGAAAAAAACACTAGGCAAACATTAGGACACTCGGCATACTCTCGATTTCCGGTAGTGAGTGTTGTTAGTTCACGAATGCCAAGTGTGATGTTGAATGAAACTGAAGAGGGACGTCAACTAGGTTTACTAGCCCATCTATTTACTTAGCTAATAATTATATTGAACCTCTTCCACGCTCATGTCACATCAAGGTATTGCAGAAAAAGGACGGCAAACTCCGATCCAATTTTTTGTATTGTTTATTTTACACTCTCTCGTCGGTTATATATTGAAACAAAATAATCTCAACTATATGTATTTATCATTATATGGTTGGAACAGTTTTAGTTAGTAACTATATTTTTCACTTTGTATCATACCTCCACGCATTTATTATGTATTTTTATCGAACCATTGGTTTGAGCTATGTGCACCACATGAAAATAAATATTATCTTCGCTTCCTCCAAACATGTATATATGGATCGATGCTTTGTGATTTGCTAATAGTAATATGATTTATAATAATGATATATATGAGTGATCAATATGCAAATTTACAGGTTACTTCAAATGATTTTTTATTAATGACACCGGTGAGTAATTTATATAAAGATTAGAGATTAATTTACATTATTTTTCAAAGTTGTATGGATGGGTAATTTTGATAGAGACTTCAGGATAAGTTTGGTTATGTCGGATTCAATCCAGTCTGAGAATGATAGATAGTTGGTACTGAGAAGGATAATATGAACTTTATGGTTGGTACAATAAGATACTAGGATTTATTTCAGGTGGAGAACTAAGTTACTCATGATAGAAAATTGTTCCTATCATGAGTAACTTAGTTCTCCACCTCTAATAAATTCTGGTCTCTTATTGTACCTACCATGAGTTTCTTGTTATATCTATCATTTCTGACCCGGATTAAGTCTGACATAACCAAACAAGCCTCAAGGGTTTATCGAATGAAAAACATTTCCAAAAGGAGTCTTAATAGAAAGATTGTCCGTTGTTATGGAATTTTTCCACAGGGATTCGAGTCTATGACTTAGTATGGGTGCTCTTATTTTTAGGGCAGTCTCGATGCAGACTCTATCGTAGAGTCTAAAGCCATTAATTATGCTGCTATGTAGGCAAAATGCTGATGTGATGTGACATTCATTGAAGAGAGAGGGTAGAAAATAAAAAAAATCAGTCTAACTAAGAAACCAAGTCTTCACACAAACCATGACAATCTGTGAGAGAGACAAGTGGGCCCTAAAGTATAGAAACCAAGTCTTGCATTGTATAAGATAGTTTTTTAACACGATGTCCTAGACTATAGAAACTATGATAGTTTCTAGCATTAGGACTGCCCTTAATTAGCTAGTTATATAGCAGTGAAATCACTGATGACTTCATTAATTACCCTCAAAATTTGTTGGAGGCTTTCATAGCAAACTAGAGAGCGTGTTAATAGCCATTCATACTTTGTAGGGATGTCCAGACAATATAGCCCTGCCGGCCAAGACCAGCTAGCGATGCTCGTCGCTCTCTTGTCCCTCGCACAAAATTCAGCAAGTGGGAGAGATTGTGCCTGCAAGCTCAGGTACATATCGTTTTCAGATACATGATTTATATTCTAGGATCCAGAGCCTTCCTCCAACCAGGTCCCAACTCACAACGACGTCAAATCCTGCGCCGCGTCTTCGCATGCATAACATATATACACTTGCTGCTGTGATCCCTGGCAGAGGCATAGCATTATATTTTTGTTGGGTCAGTAGAAGCTAGGTTAGGTCGAAAACATGTGGAGGCTCAGGGTGGCGGAGGGCTCCGGTCCGTGGCTGCAGTCGACGAACGGCTTCCTCGGACGGGCGGTGTGGGAGTTCGTACCCGACGCTGGCACGCCAGAGGAGCGCGCTGAGGTGGAGAAGATGCGCCGGGAGTTCACCGAGAACCGCTTCAACAGGAGGGAGTCTTCCGACCTCCTCATGCGTATGCAGGTACATAATGATGCGCATTAACCGCGGGTAACCCGTAACCTTTTTTTTTGCAGACCTCTAACTTTCCAATGATGCCTAACCTTCGTACGTAGCTAATTACTACAGAAACACTTGTGTCCGATGGTCTTTCATCACTGGTTTATCTGAAACGAACACTGATACTATATTATTGTAAATCGGAAATAGTAACATTTCTCCGGTTAGGAAAATAAGTGTCATTCTGGGGTTGTATGAGTTGATCACTCTAAATTATGACTAGGCATCAATGGTCATGTTTGGCATGGCTTAACCTTTTTCAAATTATTAGCCTTTTTGCCATCTGCCTGATAAAAGTAGTAGCTTCTCTATATAGTTATAGCAAAAAATATAAATAACATCTATAATGTCATATTTCATGATGAAAATGAGCGAAATTAACTTGATGTCATATAGTCATTTGTGAATCCTTTATTGAACTTGGTTGCAGAAATAAAATTTGGCTTAGTACAGAATGTCTTATATTTTAGAACGGATGGATCCGAGTAGCACCATGTACACTCGGAGTTCTTAATTTCCACTTGCAGTGAGCAAAGCGTGGTCTCACAACTCTGTGCGCCGTAGACCCTGTTCACCAGGATACTGTTCCACCCAGCACTGTTCACCAGAATACTGTTCGCCCAGGTGCTATTTAGTATTGTAGCAGAAGATCTGTACCGTTGATCACAGCAACAGACGGCTGAGCAGTGGCAGAGCCAGGAATGAACCATAGGAGGGGTGGGGGCGTTTTGCCTAACTTATACACATATATAAAAGAGTGGGAATTCCAAAAGAGCGAGGTGTCTGATATACATACACATGGTGGAAAGCAAGGAACAGAAGTACTGAAGAGCAAATAAAGAATCAGGGCATCAGGCGATCAGCCTCACCTGTTGGTTGTTGCTGCCTTTTTACCGAGAAATAACAAGTCTGCCCTTCAATTTTACATATATGTATGTAGGGCTGGATGTCGAGCCAGTTTGGCTCGTTATGGCTCAGCTCGTTATAGCTCGGCTCGTTATCATATTGGCTCGGCCCGGCTCGTTATACTAACGAGCCAGCAGCCCAGCTCGTCTCGGCTCGTTAGCGAGCTCGAGCTGGCTCGTTTGGCTCGCGAGCCAATGTAGAGAGAAGATATGCAAACACATCATCACTAAGTATAGCTCGCTTGGCTCGTTTCGCCAAACCATCATAACAAAAAATAATTAGTTTCCACCACATGCCAGTTCAAACACTAACACTTATTGTTTAATAGTTTAGGAAACAAAACAATTTTAAAATAAAAACATTCAAAACCATATAATCAATTGTTTGTTCCACTAGATCAAATGGGTCGAGCCCATTTAAAATAGCTGGCTTGATAATTAGCTGCCTGGTTATGGCTCGCGAGCTGGCTCTAGCTGGCTCATTATAAAATGAGCTGGCTTGTTATAGAACGAGTCGAGCTCGAGCCGAGCCATTAACGAGCGAGTCGAGCCATAAACGAGCTAGCGAGTTACGAGCTTTTCGTCCAGCCCTATATGTATGGTTGTGGCTGTGGCTGTTGCTGCCTCACCTTGGGGCCATGGCCCACTTTGGCCAACATACAGCTCCGCCACTATGGCTGAGGTAAGTTGCAGTTGCATCTGAGTGGAGTTCAGTCTCCTATACCTCGGGCACTCATAACGGTGTGCATTTTCCACTTTGTTCTCGTTGATCCCTATTACATATTTTAAATAATATTTTACACTTTTTTTAATGTTCCAAGTTCATAAAGTATGGTGGTTACACTTTTTGAAGTATCATTGCAGGTTTATTTTAGTGTTCTGAGTAGATAATGTAATCCAAAAAAGTATAGCACCTAGCTGATCAAAATCTTGATCATGAATTCTACAATTGTTGCAGTGTGCCAAGCAAAACGGTGACCCACGGTACTTGCCACGCATTAAACTTCAGGAGGATGAACAGGTCACTGAAGAAATTGTACTAAACTCTTTAAGGCAAGCTCTGGACCAGTTCTCTTCTCTGCAAGCGAGTGATGGGCACTGGCCAGGTGATTTCAGCGGGGTCATGTTCATCATGCCTGGTTTGGTGAGTCTTGGTTTCTAAAACACAACAATATGCTCGTTTTTTTTTTGGAAAAATCCGTTTTGTACGTACCCTCCAACTCTTACTGTTATGATTTTAGACCAACAACTGAAACCAGGCGCTAAAGATCATCCAACTATCCAAACCAGATAGATTTGACCCTTTGGTGGTCTTAAAGGTAGTTTTTGATTTTATAAAAATATAAGAAATATTATTTAAACTTAACATATCCATAAATAATTCATTTTAAATAAAAATTATGAAATCGGTGCCAATGTTATTCAAATGTAACCTACTTATTGACACACTATTTAATGTTATTTAGATATATTATATGTTTGTGTTCATAGTGTTTTATTATTTTTCTATCATACATGGAAAGTTGGAATAAATAAATAATATGCAAATAGCTTAGGTGGTGCACCAACATATAGTTCCCTTTGTTAGAAAGAAGTTGTCACTAGATTCATTATTTGGTTTAATATACTAACATCTCAACCAAAGGACAAACTGTATTTAGGTGATGTTAGTCAATTATCATGTATTAAGGTAATGATAAAATGTATCAAGGTGTAAATTACACCAAGACATAGTTCAGGGGGTTATCCAAACTTTGGGTATACTTGAGGGGGTGAGGGTAATTTGAACTTTCTCCCTTTCTTTTAATCTAATATTACTTTTTATGACTTTGAAAATGGAAATCACTTTTGAAACCAACCAATGGGCCAACTTCCGGGTTTTGATATTTGGATGGTCTTTGGTGTCCGGTTTTGTACTTGTAGGATGAAAATCAAATTTTGTAACATGCGAAGGGTGAAAATTGACTTTTCCCTTTTTTTTTTACTTTCGGTTATTGATCAATTGACTAACACAACATCATTCCCTACACACCGGCAATGATAAATAATTTGTTCCTTCACTTACAGATATTTGCATTGTATGTGACTGGATCACTTAATGATGTCATATCACCGGAGCATCGGCGTGAGATATGCCGCTACATATATAACCATCAGGCATGGCATAATTCTCTTATACACTCTCCAATGCATTGGTTCTAGATAGTGCATGCCATAGACCTGATATATAGCATTTTCTCCCCTTACTGTAGCTAGATTATGTTAGAAAATTTTGCATTTCCAAACATTTTAATTGCAAGATTAAACATGTTTTTAAAAATATTTTTATGACTATGATGAATGAAATATGAAATGTGCATGTGTTGAAAAATAACACTAATTTAGTGATTAACAATATGAAATGAAGGGTTTTTAGTCTACACCTGAGGTGGAGCCGGAGAAATTGGATGCACTGTTACTGGAGCAAACATGCTCGATTTGCCTACTTAAAGTAGTCATACAAGTCAATGTATAGGAAGGACATCGCTACGCGAACGTGTACGTGCACTCACAAATGCCGTGTGATAAAGATGAGCCGGCGTATGGAGGCAGGAGTTAGCAGTGAACTGTGCGCTGATGAAGATGGCATGGTTCTGGGAGATGCGTGAAGAGGCTCCCTAAAAACCTGATTGTCCAACTATCATGAGCTGAAATCAACGGTTTGGAGGCACCTGCTCTCGCTAGTTTCTAGGTACTTTGAGATTGGTTATGGGGACCCATATGAACATCAGAGGAAGAAAGAATTGGATCTCCCCAGCAGGAGTGCCTAAATTATAGGCATGCAGCAGAGAAGACACAATTAACCAGAGTAATAGTGATTAACTCAGCAATTCAATGTCGAATCAATTCACAATTATCGCAAAGAAATATCATAGAATCTATTCACCAAATCAAACATTATTGCCATTAACCAGTAGTTACTTGGTGCAATACTATCCAATCAAGTTGGGCTCGCACTCGAGCTCATATGCTTGGGATCGGGTTGAGATCGGCAGTCTCAGGCTAAAGGTCATGCTCGGGATTAGGGTCGAGATTGGGAGTCTCGGACTCAAATCTCATGCTTGAGATCAGGAGTCTCGGGCTCGAGCTGATGCACGAGATCGGGAGTCTCCGTTCGTCACTCCCCTCTTGCCGGTACTGGAAGAGGTGTACATCGCTGAGGGCCTTCTAGGTGAAACCCAAAAGTTCACAATTTTTCCTTTTTTCCACTGTAGGCACTGCTCAAATTTCTTTACTTACAGTAAAAAAATTATAGTTTGAAAATCAGAAGTTCACCACCAGTTTGCTTGCCTTACCAAACCCAAACTAACATAACAAGGGAGCCACATGCCAAGGGATGTGAGCGCCAAGGAGGGACCAAAGTCCACACCATAGAAATTACATGCATTTCTAGGGAACTTGACTCATAGAAATAAAGATGCTTAGTAGAGTCGGGGGGCGGGGGCTTCACTACAACAGAACCATCACAGCATTGTCTGCAAGGGCTTCTTATGGCTGGAGTTTGAGTGCCACCATCCTGAGTGCTTGAGCTCCATCTTTGAGTGCGCCTTTGTCGCCCTATATAAAATGATCCGAGTAGGAGATTGAATTATTTTCTTATCAAAACACACACTATTTTTTGCTTTCTAAATTGCCCAACTTAGGGCTCCTAGGCCTACCGTTTGAATCTTGCCTTCCAAATTGCCCAAAACCAGAATTTTTCAAAAGAGCTCGGGAGGTAGGTAGCCCCAAGAACCCAATCCACTAAACTCCACACATACTTTGCCATGGTGTAGTTAAATAAGAGATGCCCAACACTATCTGGATCAATGCAAAACATGCACATAAGATTCTCCTGCCATTTTCTTTTAATTAAGTTGTACTTGGCAAGGATAGCATCTTGGCTAACCAACCACATAAACACCTTGATCTTCATAGGGATCTTGGCTTTCCACAGGTTTTTATGTGGGCTTTCAGTTTCATTGCAGCATAGGCTATCATATAATGCTTTTATAGAGAATTTCCCGTCTGGTATACCAACATCTAATAAGTTGTTATACTATAAAAATGTTTAGCGTGCATTTAATCACCATTTTTCTTATGACCATTCATATTTAAGAGTATTTTTATTTTTGCAAATGAATGTTATGTAGAACGAAGATGGTGGATGGGGTACACTCATATTGGGCTCGAGCAGTATGTTTGGCACTTGTTCAAATTACATCACCCTAAGGCTTCTCGGTGAGGAGCTAAATTGCAAGAACAATGGATTGGCTAAAGGGCGTGCATGGATCCTAACCCATGGTGGTGCAACCTTGGTTCCTCAATGGGGAAAACTATGGCTTTCGGTATGCTTTACAATGATTTGTAATATAATGTATTACATATTAGGACTCTCCTTTGTGTCTGCGAGAGTTTTGTGTGTGTGAGGGGGGTATTGTGAGTCACTATAACAGTATAACTTATACTAAATTTTCTTTGACATCAAATGGAGATACTTGGAGTATATGATTGGTTGGGAAATAATCCAATTTTCCCCGAACTTTGGCTGGTCCCCAAGTTTCTTCCATTTCATCCAGGTAATTCTTCGATCAAATGGTTATTGGTACCATTCGAACCTGAGGGTATTACACAATGGGTGCATGGATTTGCTGGAAACTGAACTTTCTTTTGCAGGAAAATTCTGGTGCTTAACTCGTATGGTTTATCTGCCAATGGCTTACCTTTATGGAAAAAAATTCGTTGGACCTATTACACCAACAATAATAGACATAAGAGAGGAGATTTATGCCATGTCATATGAGAAGATTGACTGGAGCGAGGCTCGCACTGCCTGCGCAAAGGTTTTCAATATTCCTTTCTCTTTCTATAATTTCAGCCTTCACTATGTGCATGAACGTTGTGGTGACGGGAAATTTGAGGATTTGTCCAAATTGAAGTATAATTGATGGGTTTATAAAAAAACATTCTGATTTAATTTTTGGTTGTGTGTCTGATTCAAAATGAAAACCATCGCAAGCAGAAGAGAAGGATAAATTGTTGTACCCATAACAAATCTACAAGAAGATTTTTCTTAACAATGTTGAAAGTTTTTAGATGTTGAAGTTTTTTTATCCTCTCTTTTTTTGTTCTCTTACAGGAGGACCTCCTTTGTCCACATACATTGCTTCAAAATACTATTTGGACTTCACTTTATGAGTATGTGGAGCCATTGTTGAGTAGCTGGCCTATAAATAAGCTGAGGGAGAGAGCTTTGGACAATCTCATGGAGCATATCCATTATGAAGATTTGAACACACAATATGTCTGCATATGTGCTGTAAATAAAGTATGTCAGGGTCATTTGTCCTAGCTTGGTCGTGTTTCTATTATCGTGGACAGGAGCTTGGTGTTTTTAGTACTAAATAATTTCATGTATAGGTTCTAAACATGCTTTGCTGCTGGGTAGAAGATCCAAATTCAGATGCATTCAGGCGTCACCTTGCAAGGATACCTGATTTTTTATGGCTCTCAGAAGATGGCATGAAAGCACAGGTCCAACTTATTATCCTTTTGTCAAGCACTTCTCTTGTTGCTCCTAGTGCTCGTATGATTAATATACTAGTACTATTGCTAGTTCACTAAGTTTAACTATGGACACTTCCTTTGGCTATTTATTGATGGCAAAATTAATGACAATTTACTTCATACTTTCATTATATTGATATCCGTTGCACACGTAGGAGTAAGTACATAAGCTAGAACATAGGGATCACAAAAAATGATCCTTGTCATTAACTATCAGCCAAAACATTATGAAATAGGAAAAGTCTAATTTTGACCCTCTAATTATTATAAAAATCTAAGTTTCAACCCACAACACAAACCTGGATACTGAAAAACATCCAACTATCAAAACCGAGCTAATTTGGCCTTTTGGGTGGGTTCAAATTCGCCCAATTTTGAACCGGACAGTGAGGAACATGCAACTATCACCAATTTTGATAGTTGGATGGCCTTTGATGTCAAGTTTTGATTTTTCAGATTATCTCAAGAATATACCTTTCTAGAAGAAAATGTATAAGTAATGATGGTCTATGATAATGATAGGTATATGATGGCTGTCAAAGCTGGGAAACCGCCTTCATTATTCAAGCATTTTGTGCTAGTGGTCTTGTTGGCGAGTATGGTTTAACTATTCAAAGAGCCCATGAGTTCATAAAACTTTCACAGGTTTCTTATTCTATCTTTATATCATCTGAATTTTTATATAAAAAACAATTGCATACTATAAATTTAATTTACTTGGAGTGAATGTTCATTATTGAAGGTTCGTTGGAATCATCCTGGTGACCAAAGTTATTGGCATCGCCATAGGTCAAAGGGTTCATGGACTCTTTCATCAGCAGACAATGGATGGGCAGCATCTGACACCACAGGAGAAGCATTGAAGGTCATTCCATTTCTATTATGGTTTTCTTAAGTATTAGCGCAAACAAGTAAAACTTGTTATCATATAAATTACGAAGGAATCACAAAGCTTAATCTTAATCAATGAATGTATATGTTAACTATAATAAATCAGGTGAGCTTGATCTGCTGCTAATTTGCATGGTTTTCATTGTCTATAAAATAACTTAAGTAACTTGGTTTGTAGGCTGTACTATTGTTGTCCAAGATATCAAGCAAGATTGTTGGGGATCCAATAGAAATAGAAAGATTGCTCGATGCTGTTGATTGCCTTCTATCTTTCATGGTATGAATATGTGAAATTAAGTTATTTGACATGATTTACATTTTTTCGTCTATTCATAAATCAACATCTTAAAAATAATAACCAACTTATTTTAACAATTATATATGTATGTGTATGCCATGGAAGTAATAAATATAATAAGTTTGGACCCTTTTGTACAAAATAAATATGTGACACAAAAAACTAAGATAATAGAAAAATGTGTTCCCCCATTGTTTTGATAGAAATTTATGAATGGCTGTGAATCTAAATTGTTTGGGTATAACTTGCGCTACTCTTCACCACCCATAAGTTGCAAGGATCACATGTTAATGGCTAATCACTCTACATTTTAGAATAAAGATGGTTCTTTTTCAACGTATGAATGCAAAAGGACTTCTTCTTGGATTGAGGTGAGTATCTATATACTACTCTTATAGGTTATATTTTTTCGTGTTAGTAATAGGATCATGTGACTATATGCTTTGTCTTATATAATCTTAATTATATTGTTCAAATACATCTAATTTCTTCAAATTTCACAACAATAACATACATTTTTCTTCTTAATTATATAGATTTTAAATCCTTGTGAAAGTTTTCCAAACATGGTTGTTGACTATCCGTAAGTGATGCAAAAGGCAATTCTCAGATAACATATTGTAATTCCAATTTATTTTGAGTTAAGGAAATTAATTTATTGAACCATGAATTGGCAGTTATCCAGAATGTACATCATCTGCGCTTCAAGCTCTGATATTATTTAAAGAATTATACCCTTCCTACCGTACAAAGGATATACATAAATGTATCAGAAACGCGGTGGCATTTATTGAAAGCAGACAACAAGAAGATGGTTCATGGTTTGTCAAAAGGAAATGTTTAGATAATTGGATTTAGACTTTCAACTTCAACAAATGATAGAAATATTGTTCTTTTGGCAGGTTAGGAACTTGGGGTGTATGTTTCACCTATGCAGCCTTTTTTTCTATTAAAGGATTAGTTGCTACTGGAAGAACATATGAGAACAGCCTTTCCATTAGGAAAGCATGCAAATTTATATTGTCAAAGCAACTTCGTACTGGAGGATGGGGAGAAAGCCATATGTCTAATGAAACTCAAGTAATTACTTAATTTGTTTCTTATTATTGTCCAGATCCTTTTATTTTAGCCTAGATTAAATAACATGTTTTTTATTGGATGTTTTGTACTCCCTTAATTTTAAATTATACGTCATTCCAACTTTCTTGGAGAGTTAAACCATTTATATTTGACCAAAATTATAAAGGGGATCACAAAGGTTGATGGCACCGAATAAATATATTATGAAAATATATTTAATGAAGAAGCTAATGGTACTTATTAATTTGGTATCATGAATCTTAGTATTTTTGTATGAATTTGGTCAACCATGAAACACTTTGACTCTCCAAAAAAATTGGAATAGCGTGTAATTTAGAACGGAGGGAGTATTGTTTGAACCTTTCTTTTAGATAGCTTATTAATTTCTCAAGAAGATTTCTACCAGCTTTAGTTTATTAATGAAATTCCAAAGTTTATCCTTTCTACGAGATTAATATATTTACATGTATGGAATTGTTTTATATTAAATATATTTGCACATCATGTTAAAACATGGTTTTTGTAACACTATGAAGGTTTATGTAAATTTCAAAGGTGGTCAAGCTCATGCAGTGAATACCTCTTGGGCAATGCTAGCTTTAATTTGCGCAGGACAGGTACGCACTATTTTCTTTCAAATTTTCATGAGAATGTCCAGTTTTAGCAAATGGTCATTATCCCATTGTCTGGTCGCAGATGGAGCAAGATCCAACACCACTGCATCATGCTGCAAAAGAACTGATCAATATGCAGCTCGAAACAGGAGATTTTCCCCAACAAGTAGGTTTGCAATTGAATTGTGATGATTATAATCTCTATCTCTGCAAGTAAATTTATTGTGTTTCTTTTATTAGTTTGCACTTTGAACACAAGTTCGATGGAACTTAGTTTTTGTGACCAAGAAAATGGGTCATTTATACATGCATTCTTATAGGGTTGTGAATGTTAGGGTTAATGCTGGTTTCCTATACACACTTGACTTGGCAAACAAGCCCTAGCTTAGGCAAAAGCCAATGTACATGTATAATGTGCTTGATCTGCATAAAGTGACATGCTTAAGTATTATTTAAGGGTGGTTGTTGTTTGGTTTATCTAAGTTGTCCATATCATTTTCTAATTGGGACTGCATTTTGTCAACAGGAACATGTTGGATGCTTCAACAAGTCCCTTTTCTTCAATTACCCTAATTATCGCAACTTGTTTCCCATTTGGGCTCTTGGTGAGTATCGTCGTCGCCTTCATGATGCAAACACTAGAGATGTGTTCATATGAGATCAGAGTGTTAACCAAGATGTGTATGCATATTATATGACTTGTATCACTCTAAACAAAGATATATGGTTGCTTAGAAAATAAAGCAAGACAAGATTTGTGTTTATGCACCCCATTGTTTTATATTGTAATATAATGAAATGAAGTAAAGTGGTGCTGTGACCTGAAAGCAAGTGGGCTAGCAGAAAATTACTGTGGGAGATTTTGTCCTCAAGAAAAAAACACAATGTTGATAATTTAAGCAAATTAAGTGAAAAGTGGTAGGGACCATACCTAGTTGCAAGATCAACATGACCAGGAACTTTCTACCTTGCCAGTGAAGATGGTGAAGAGTTGCCACATTCATGGAACGTGGATCCTCTTAGAAAGTATTATCCATAAGAAGACATGAGTCTGAGTTTGCGAAATATAAGCCATCTCAAATACATTAGTCTAAATTTAACTTTGTGTAAAAGCTTGTAATCAAGGTAACTTGAGCGTGTAAAATATAAACATGTCTGGAGGTCCCCTAAATAGAAGTAAGGACAGGGTCTTATTCTGTTCCTTGCAAAAGGGGGTTACGAGATGGAGGCTAGGTTTTTAACGAGGCGATCCATTGTAAAAATTTCCTAAGCTATAAAGGAAGTATCCCCCGAATGAAAAAAGTGTTATTTTTTTTGTTTCATAGGGACAAAAATTCCTCGTTCCACTTTAAAAAGAAAAGGATGAAGCAGTAGCTTCGATTCCTTGCAAAAGACAAAATGGCAAAATAAACAAAGTTCGAGCATTAATTTCAACCCTTTGTGGCATTTCAAAAAGAAAAGGATCAAGCAGTAGCTTTGATTCCATGCAAAAGATAACATCAAGATGGCAAAAGAATCAAGGTTCAAGCAGTAGCTTCCATTCCTTGTGCTATTTCAAAAGGAAACAAGCAGTATCTTCGATTCCTTGCAAAAGACAAAATCAAGATGGCAAAAGAAACAAGGTTCTTTTTTTGTTTCTTCCTTCTCTCAAAAGAAGCAAGGTTCGAGCAGTAGCTTCAATCACTTGTGCCATTTCAAAGGAAAAGATTAAGCATAGCTTCGATTCCTCACAAGAGCCAAAAAACAAAATAGCAAAATAAACAAGGCTTGAGAGAAGCCTCGACCCAACTCAAAGAAACGAGTATGTAATAACTCTGATATCTCTCAAAGCACCAAAAGAGAATGGCAACATACATCAGAGTTCCAGCAAAAGCTTCGATTCCATGTGTTGTTCAAAAGGAACAACGTTCAAGCTACAATTTTGGTACCCTTAGCCATCTCAAAAATAGAACACAAAAACAACAAGGGGCTCACATAGCAGCTTCGATACATCATGTCTTCCGAAATAAAATAAAACAATATATATAGCAAACCAATTGAATGATAAACATCGAAAGCAATTGGGAACTATTATCAAAAGTACACTGTTAGAAGTTGTGGGCTTGGTTGATAAGACCTAGGTGGCCGATCTTCCATCAGGTAAACACAGCTCTCATTTTGGGCGGAGTGAAACACAACGATCCGGCTTCAAGTCAGCTACTCGAACCCCGCAACCTTAGCACCACGGCTCCTCTGGTTATCAGCCATGTCATGATTCGGTTGACCTCGCCAAGAAGGCTAATCCCTGCAAGCGAAACGAAGAACACAAGTAAGAACTCGATGAATCAGGAGGAATTTGGACCTCAAACCAACGCCATTGGAAGATCTATGAAATCTTCTTTCCAACCATATATCGATCGTCGAAATCAGACACCGTATGTGGCCTGGGCGTCCGTTTTACCGAAGGCAGCTCCTGGACTCTGAGGTGGACTCGAACTCGAGTTGTAATGGGCCTCCAAGTAGCTTGGCCGGCCCTCGCTAGACCTCCACGCCTCCAAGCCTTCCTCCATGTGTTTGTTGATCTTCTCCTTGGTTCCTAATCACATTATAAACAATAGGTAGTAAATCATACTAAAAAAATATTAATAGGAACACTTAGGAGCGAGCTCACCTCTAAATTTAATTGTCTCACACGAGCTCTTGTAATTGGATCTTCAATGGTTTGGGTGTCTAGCGGTGAAGCTTCATGTATATCCGTAGAAGTGATGTCCTCATCACTGGTTGTGCCTGGCCCAAATCACAAGCTCCAATAAATCCCAAAGGCTCATTTCACACATGCATGGTATAGTGGGAACTTTAGTTCCACCTTGCTACTTAAAGAGGAGTGAGACCAACTTAAATAGTTGAGTTGCCTCCACCTTGTTGAATCTATTGAGGAGCGGAAAAGGAAGATCTACACGCGTTGCCTCCACCTTGTTGAATCTATTGAGGAGCGGAAAAGGAAGATCTACGCGCGCTCGCTCAGCCCACTGTCGGCCGATGCGATGCGCGCGGGCGCATGAATGGTCCATCATCCTTTTGCTACTGTAAACTTTTGCATGCCTAGAGAAAATTGTGCTAGCCTATTTTGGTAAACAATTATTCTTGTATTAATGGTGATTGCCTCGGTCATAAACGGTGGTTCAATAACATTAATACTATGATTACGCGCATTGGTTGTTATCATACCACGGTGTGTGTTTCCATATAGAGACGAGACATCGTCCTCGGGAGATACTCTGAACACTCCTCCTGCCTCAGTGTTGCGCCGCCGTCGCCCTCCCAATCCTGTCGCCGACGTGCCATCAGTGCTGGGAGAGTAGGTCTCCGAAGCCTACATTCTCTCGTGTCCCTACATGGGGTTGGGGCCATATTAGGTTTTGGGGAAGCACCGTCGCAACTGCTCACTGAACATCTTCTTCCCTCTAAACCGGCCGAACGTCTTCATCCTTCTACGTTTCTGGTGTTCATGGATCTCCATCGACAGTCTTCTTCGTCTACTTTGCACTATCTCTAGCGCCGACAACCCCACTGTAAGACTGATCAAACAAATCATTTGTTCTTTCTTTCTCTGGCTGGCGCTTGTGAGTTTGCCTTAATGTGTAATGTCGAATCTCATGTCTACTGTTGTGTTGCAATATGCATCTGCGTTAGGTTTAAACATGGTAATGTTTTTGCCTATGATTCATATCTTTGCTCTATGTCTACTATTAAGAATTAATTTATTCATCACTATATTGCTATTGTTTCCAACACACACGACATTTTTAGTCAAAACCGATACTCAAAACATGTAAGTAAACAGAGATTTTCAAATCAACAATCTACCATCATCTACTCGAAACCAATAACTCAGCAAAAGCCCACGAGGGCTAGGAGGGGAAGGGGATGCTTTTTTCACAAAGAAGAACCTTCTAAGTAACCCCCGAGACTTTTGGCTAAGTTACATCAGAATCTCAACAAATAAGCATTGAAAAGCTCATCCCTAAAGTTTCGAGGCAATGAATTTGAAAAACAAAAGATCAAATACAATATATAGTAGAAATAAAAAATTAAAATATTTAAATAAAATACAATAAGAGCAAATTTCAAGAGACCAAATTTCGTTAGGTCAATTACCAAAATGAAAAAAAAAATAATTTATCCGAGAGTTATCGGATTTAAAATGAGGAGCCCTACATTATTTATCCAAGACTTATCGGACATACACAAGAAAAGGAACGCGCATGAAATGAATACTCCCTCATTACAACTTTGACTTAGTACCAGGGGAAATTTAAAAATAACTCTATAATACATCACTTCCGGTTAGGGGTGAGCATTCGGTTAGACCGAACTCATCGTTCTAGTTCTATATATTTTTTAAGAAATTCAGTTAGTTGAAATGTGAACTGATCGGTTCCTGCAATTTCTTGAGACTGACAAGTTAAGTGTCGGTTAGTTCGGGTCAATCTTCGGTCATGACTGAACTAACCAACTTCCACCACACGTTCATACATCTAACAGAAAAGGCAAATTATATGCAAAAATTTGCAATCCAAACACTAGATCTGTTCGGCCAAAACACTTCTTGAGCATATGAGCATCAGAAAAATACAGATATCACGAATCACAACCAACTAATACAAAAATCACAAAATCCAAAGAGGGGCACCATTGGATCTGCACACGCCGGCTTTTGAAGGCGAATGAAGATCGGCCGTCACGCTCACCCTCACAGTGATGACTGACAAGAGTGGAGCGGTCATCGCGCAAGCCATCAAGGTCGTTGGCTCGCCGGTCACCACGAGGAAAAGCAAGAGCCGCCCAAGCAGCTGCAGCCTGTGGGGGAAGAGCATGAACAAAGGAGAGAGATGGGAAGAGGCCTGGTGGGTGAGAGAGTGGCGGCAGCAAGTATAGGGGTGGGCATAAATAACCAAGAACCAAACCAAACTAACCAAGAACCGAAACTAAAAGAACCAGAATCAAGAAGTTTGGTTCGATACGTAGTACCTGTTGATTAGGAACCGAAAAAACAAACCAAACAGTCCTAAATCCCACTAACCTATTTCGATGATTGAATTTGTGTTTTCTGTGATTTCTATTGATGCTACCTTGGTGCCATCGGTTAGTACCGTACCGGAACTGAACCAAATTAACCGAAACCAAACTTGCTCGGTACTTCTTCCAAGAAGAACCGATCGGTACCTGTTTCTTAGGAACCAAACTTCTTCAGGAACTGTTGAGTTCGGTTAGTACCGAATGCCCAGCCCTAGGGTAGGTGGGGGTCGGATGGGGGTGATGGAATAAGCAGGATGGCTGGGTTAAGTTTAGTCGCTATTGGGCTCGACTTGGGCCAGTTTTGGACATGTATTTGTGAGCTTTTTGATGTACTTTGGTGTTGACGGTCACTGGGTTACCCGAGGGTAATAACCAAAGTAACCGAGATCAAACTTTGGTTATCCGAGACTCATGATTGAATTTGTATTCGAACTTTCCAGTCTTGGTTCCTTCGGTCTTGGTCTCTGGTATTTTGGTTCGGTCATCAGTTAATTATGCCCATCCCTACTTCTAGTCGGGTCAGCGAGGATCCACGACATTGCATACATAGGAAAAGTTGAGAGATTATTCAGGAATTTCTCGAAAACCAGTTGAGTGAGGAGGTGAAGCTAGAGGAGACCCCGCAGCCTCCTTAAGACAAGATGATCATGACAATAAAAAAAAACCACCCAAATCCATTGTTAGCAAGATACACTACAAGAAATACATGGATTTTTGACATTCTATTACATCATAATATATAAAATTTATATCACAAAATAGATTTTATGAGATCGAGATGACAAAAATGTAAACAACAAAAAGTCGCCGTCATAAATTCATTATGTGATGTCTGTAAATATAATGTCACGAATTTGTGGCATTAATTTTTGTGTCATAATTTATGACATTAGTTTTAGTATCACAAAATTGTGGACCTTGCCACATGGGCACATGCCATGTAGGATCAAAAGCTGTGTGGTAATGACATGGTAGAGATAAACAAATATTACAAAATTAAATTTGGCCTGCTAAAGCCCAAGCATAGCATCAGACATGACATTCACCCTACTGGTGGGCTATTTTCCACCCACTATATTTGCACTCAAAATGAAGCCTACTGTACAGCCCACGAGATATTCAACCCATATATCAGAATGATCAAAACTTACCATCCAGTTTACCATAATACATATCAAAATTAGGTGTAAATCTTACCAAACAAGTAAAGACATTTCATCATGAATCAGGAAGTAAATAAAAGCTATTGATCAAGGGCCCTGCTACGGTACACCAATGACCTCTTAGGAGGTAAGACTTTGAATAGATCTGAACCCTTGATGTTATAGGAGAGAAAAACTAAAGTCGATTTATTTGAATATGAATTACAATATAACTGCTTCATGCACACTCTCTGTTAGTGGGCACACAGTTACGCATGCATGCAGTTGCAACTTTTGCCTGCACTATTTAATTATCATGTGCATCCTGGTCATGGTAAAAAATGTATATACACAAAAGTTTCTTAAAAATAGAATAGAATGTCAGTTAAAGTTTCTTAAAAAATAGAATAGAATGTCAGTTCTGGTATAGATGCAGGTTGATCTCATTAGAGACAAAAAATAAAAAAACTTATCATGTATGCATGTAATGGCTATTTGCAACATATATTGCCTAATAGATCTGTATTAATTTCTTACCTCCTAGGAGGTAATATGCTATAAATAGCATTTTGATCTATGCAAATGGACGGTGCATAGTTTGGAGTACAGTAGCAAAGCCCATTGATCCACCAAAGCCATTGGTCTCCTTTGTTGCTTTCTTCAAATTAGTCTTCTAATTCCTTGTTCTGGGCCCCATCATCACCTCAACGTGAAAAAAGCACATCACCAAGTCCCTATCAACAAACAATTGGGATTGTAACTACTAAAATGCTCACCAAATCCTTATCAAGGGATTGGCCACACACAAAACTGCTTGGTATCTTATTCACTCAGTTTGTATGTGACAGTCATCGAATGTGTCAATGTTGTGGTATATGTCGTATGTAAATGTGTGAGGCGCTTTAACTCGTCACTGATACACATTAACGGGTTAGTTTTGCAGAAGTCTCAAGAGTTTTCTATGGATCTTTTGTTCGTGGAGTGTGGATTGATATCCCCAAAGTTTGGGGTTTTATGTGGAAGCGACATAGGTAGAGTGTGGGTTGATTCTACCAAATTTTAGAGGGTTTTTTGGAAAATTGTATAGTGCGCCCCACAATTAGTTCAGTGGGACCCACCCGAATTGGGACCCATGTGTGGGTCCTATGGGACCCATGTCAGTGAGTCCCACATGTTGGTTCCACGGGGACACAAACGGTGGGACCCACTTATGGATCCCGCAGGTCCGTAGTGGTGCCCTCTTATGGGACCCACGTTGTCGGATCCCATGGGTTGCACTATGGGGTCCACTTGTGGGACCCTTGTTAGCGTCGGTTTCGTAGGTCCCACAGATGGTGGGACCCACTTGTGGGTCCACAGTGGGACTGACACCTCTGGGTCCCATGGTGGGGGTCCACTTGTGGGACCTATGTCAGCGGGTCCCACATGTGGGGTCAAATTCTTTAGAATTATTCCTGGCCGTTGGGTTGGCCGATCCTACGGCCCATATATTATTGCCGATGTGGCCATCTCCTAGTGCGAGGGACTGCACCAGGTTTAGTTATAAAGATAACTTAATCCATACGTCAAATGAATTGAAACTGAATATGTAATTGATGCATTCTAAATTTACCTAAGAAAATTATGTCATTTCTTTTAATATTGTTCCTTACTAGAGTTGGCATACAAGGATAAAAAATTCATATATGGAATACACTATGGAAACTCAAGGTCTTTCCCATAATTCGTTTATAGACAATCAATCTAATGTGGATGTATCTACTTCTTGCATTGATTTAATTCATAAATCTTGCTCATCCTTTTGCAATGAGTCTTGTGTTGAGAATGCGGTCGAAGATACATGTGATAAGTTCATTGCTCAAGAAAATGAAGAGCTTATGCAAGAAGTAGAGAGGCTTAGGAAGGACTTGGCAAGGCTTAAAGGCAAGGAAAAGGAAGTTTTGAGCAAGACACAACTTCCTCAAGAAGGCCACAAGGGAGTTTCATCTAAGTAACCGTGAGTTTGCTACACTCATGCCAACAAGAAGGCCACAAGTCCTATGAGTGCAAGAACGTCACTCCCAACACCAAGCCCTATTTGAAGATAGACAAGATGAAGAGCACACCTTACCTACTCAAAAAGAAAGACAACAAGGTGGTGGCTCACTTGATCAACAAGCAAAGAAAGGGGTGGAACCAACATATTTGGGTGCCCAAGGAGATCATCACTACCATGAAGGGCTCCAAGAAGGTTTGAGTTCCAAACGCGACATAGAGACCACATGACTCGGGATGATTTGGAGACTTGGCCACAAGAGATGTGCATTTCGAGCAAAGAGCCGAGTAAATCAAGATTTGGAGTAAGATGGAAATCATGATCAATCTAATACCAAATCCTCCAAAGGTAACATAGGTAACTAGATCTACATTCATTCAATTTCAATTAGCATCTAGTTCCATTCATGTCTAGGATTACATATTCATATTTCTATTCCATTGCATTACATAGTTTTCTCTCATGGTAAGGTGCCTATGTTTCTCTCACTAGAGCTTACTTCATATTTCTATGTGTGCCAAAGTCCAAATTATAGAATACCTTCCCAATGTCTTTATTGACTAGTGCATGTCTCTCATAAATAATTCAATTGCTTGTATGCACATATTTAAGGAGAGCTATCTTATGATCTGTAGTTTTGAGAATAACCTTGTCTGCAAGCCTATTAGGTTCATTGCAAAGAAAATCCCTAGAGGTATGCATGACTTATACTTCAAGTGATATAATCTCCAATTGGTATCTTTGTTTTCATTGATATCATGCATTTTAATTCATATAAGTTATCTTCATACGTAATAAATATTAAATTTCCTATCGTCTAAATTGACTAGTTGTGCATATGTTTTTCCATCCACCATATGTATGCACACACTTAAGGGGAGCTCAGACTATGTTATGTGAGTTTTATTATTATGATCTTGATTGCCTTCCACATCCAAAAGATCATGGTATATGAAACTCTCCCTTTTGCATTTGATGCCTTCCTTTTCGGTGTTTGGAGTATATTGCAAATCATGGTAAATCCTATACCCAAATCCACCAAAGGTAATGTAGGTAACTAGATTTAAATTTATGCAATTTCAATTAGCATCTAGTTTCTTCACATGACTAGCATTGCATGATCATGTTTCGATTCCATTGCATTGCCTAGTTCATTCTTTCATGTGGCAAGTTGCTTGTGTTTCTATCTAACCTATGAGCAACTTGTATGGTTTCTTAGTTGTAGGAAAATGGCACCTAAAGCTTATTTTCATATATTTTGTGTGTCAAAGTTCCAAGCTATAAGATACTTTCCAATGTCGTTATTGACTAGTGCATGTCTCTCACAAGTAATTCAATTGCTTGTATGCACACATTTAGGGGGGAGTTATCTTATGGTTTGTGATTTTGAGACTAACCTAGTTTGCAAGCTTATCATGTATGTAGTCTCACATTGGAACTTCCCCAGAAATATGCAAGGCTTAAATTTAAAGTGATATAACCTTCTATTTGTATCTCTGTCTTTCATTGATATCATGCATCTTATTTCATATAAGCCATCTCCATACATAATATAGATTAATTTCATCATCTTGTCTTAATTGACTAGTTGTGCATATGATATGTTGATATATATGCACACACAGGGGGAGTTTAGTCTATGTTATGTGAGTTTCATGTTCATGACCATAATTGACAAAGGGAGAGAGTTTCATATCTTCCACATTCAAAGGTTCATACTCTATAAAACTCTCCCTTGTGCATTTGATATCTTCATTTTCGGTGTTCGATTCCAAAGGGGGAGAATTCTAGTGACCAAAGCAAGTACACTTTAAGTGGGAACCGACCTTGAGGGGGAGGACGCAAGAAAGCAAAAACCTCAAGTGTAAGGGAGATTATAGATTTCAAGCCTGTGGAAGATTGCAAGAATTTGGTCCAAGAAAAGGAGAAAAGTGACATTGGAGTAAAGAGGAGCCTTATATCTAATATGACCACATAAGGGGGATTCTAGTCAAAATTGGTAAGAGCAAGGTATGATCAACTCAATTCTTTTAAGTATTCTTGCTCTTGTATAGCATTCAAGCTAATTCCCTGAGCATAAGGGGAATTTTACTCAAAATTGGTAAGAGCAAGGTATGATCAGCTGAATTCTTTCAAGCAATTAATGGCATTGGGAATATGTTTTTTACTATAATTAATTCATTGATTGATTTTAATCCTAGGGGAGATTGCAAGATTTGGTCCAAGAAAGGGAGAAAAGTGGCATTGGAGTAAGGGGGGCCTTATGCCTAACATGACATGTCATTGGGCTATGTGCCTTTAACCAGTCAAACCCCTAAGTAACATCATAAGTAGTTTGGTCCAGGACATTCATATCAGTTTGCATAGTGTATCCATTTGTCCACCATGTTAACTGTGATACTTTCTTATCAGTGATCAAGATTTCCCCACTTGCCAATCTAACTTGTTGAGGTTCAATTGGTACTGACTGAATACACAGCTTGTTCACAAAAGACATGCTTACAAAACTATGGGAGCTACCACTGTCTACCAATATTAGCATGACCTTATTGTTCACGAATGCTCTAATCTTCAAAGCCTCTCCTTCATCATTCTCTGAGATGGCATTAAGAGAAAGTTGACAGAATTCAGTGGCCAAAGAATCCTCCACATCTAACTCTGCCAAAACCTCATCAGTCAGTGCAATATCCAAATTGTTCACTGCCAAAGCATTAACTTGAGCCCCAGACCTTTTGATACATACTTGATCATGAGCTGGATCAAACTTCTCCGCACGGTAGTAACATAAAGCCATTTGCTTTTCTACCTTTCCTTTGAAAGTGGACTGATAGATGAACTTGGTTTGGTTTCCCCCTTGGCATATTTTTTCCCTTTAGCTCTTTCCAGTACGTAGCTTGTTGTTAAGTTCGAGCTAAAGAAATAGCTCTATCCATCATGGTAGGGTCTTGTGCTTGCACTATCCCCTGATGTCCGGTTTCAACCCCTTAACAAATTGTGATGAAAAACACCTCATTCCAATTTAAGTTATGCATAGTGATCTAAAATTGGAGATTTTCAAAGGAAGTGGCATACGACTCCACAGTATCTGTCTGCTGTAACTCGAGCAGCTCTTCAATAGCCTCTCTGTAGCCACGAGAGCCAAACTTCTTCTCAACTACCCTGATAAAATCATTCCATCCCTCCACCATATGCTTCATCTTATAGACTTTCCACCACTTAGGTGGAATCTCATCCATGTCCAGTGAAGCTAAGGTAGTCCACATGCTCTCTGGAATATTAAACAACTTGAAATAGTCCTGACATTTATCATGCCAAATCCCAGGATTGTTACCATCAAAATGAGGGAATTGCATATTTGGCCAGTGTTCCCAACCTGCATCTCCATCAATCAGCGGCCCATGGTGCCTCTATGGAACCCTTTGATGAGAAGTACCAGCTCTACGCCCTTGAAATGACTCATCAACAGTAGTATCTGAATCTGTTGGGCTTGGAGGTTCTTCCATTCTGTTGCTTAGTTTATTCAGAGTGACCTTTATGACTGCTTGCCCTGTCACCTCCAATTGCTTGGCTAAGGTTTTCTGATCTGTCAACATCTGCTCCATTACCTTGGTAAACATCTCGAACTGTGTCTCCAACTTGGTTTGGTTCTTATCAATGTCCTTGATCTTGGCAAACAACATATCAATGGACTCCTCAACCTGCGCCCAGCGTTCGTCATCCCTGGTAGCTCTTGCATCCATGGCTCGCAGGATGAACTGCATCTGCAGAGAGAGCTTAGGGGGCAACATGATGATCGCACCTCGAGCAGAAAACAAAGGAATACAGCAACGCTGATGGAACCCACGAACTGCGAGAGATTAAACACCGTTGCGCCCATAACCGTCCGAGACGCAAACCAAAAAAATCCCTAAACTCGAAACTATCACCTAATCGCACTGACTAGGAATCTACAAATAGAACCGAGGTGGTGTAGGAATTAGAGGGATACCGCAATTGTTGTCAAATCGATTCGACGCACGATGAGATCTCAACCCAACCTACTCTGTTTCCGGCTTCAATTGACTGGATACAAACCAATCGAGCGGATGCGAGCCGAGGAACATTGAATCTGATAAAACATTGTCACTACCCGTGGCCGGACAATCGTCGACGTGAGAAGAACAACAAGCAATCGAGAATTTGGTGGGAGGACGGAGGAAAGATTCCCCTCCCCTTTTGTTGTCTATTTCATATTCAGAATGTTCATAGTTTCAGATACGCAACAGGGCAGCTTATAGTTCCGCTGCATTACCGTGCCCGCTGGGCTCCACTTGTCATACGACTTACATAGAACACATTTCATCAAAAATATGTTTTCTACTTTCACTCATGTAGCTGGTGATGCCTTCTTCCCATCGCTTCCCGCCAGCGTGACATTCACATGTTCTTATGTTATGTGTCTGTAATTATTTAAGCATTACCGGACGTCAGACAGTCCAGGCCGCACGCAGCACGCTCACGTGCCGCCGCACGGCTCGCAGCCGCTGGCGCGGTAGTTCCAGAAGTAGGTGGTGAAAGGCGTCAACGACCAGTCTAACTCTTTACTCGCCTGCCCTGCGTCGCCCAGTCGTCGGCGTCCAAAAGCCGGTTCAGCCTCATCGGCTGGTACACGGGGAAGGGCACGCCAGCGTCCTAGTGGTTCTTGAACCAGCGGATCGTCATGTCGTCCACCAGGATCCTGAAATAACCCTCACCTCAGTTCAGAACTTAAGGTGTTTAACTTATTTGTGAAGAAAATGTTCGTTGTTTTCAGTTCAGCAACAACATTTTTCTAGGCTCGTTGCCAAAGCTGTCTAGCGCTGAAAAAGTCCGTTGCTGATTCTATTTTGTATGATACTGAGGCTTCCCTGCTTGGTTCGTGTGGGTTATGCTTCTGGTCATCTTCCTGCAGTAATTCTCTCCCTGATAGTCGCCTACTTAATGTGTTCATGTCCCTCTTTCAAATGAAGCACATCCCCCATACTGCTGTATAAATCAATCAACCAATGATCTTGTTAATTTATTTCCTTTTTTGTGTGTGCGCGCCTCTAATCAGTTTCATTCTGGTGAACGATCCATATATGCTAGTCAGCATGCTTGTAGTTTCATAGTTTCAGTTTGGTCAAATATGGAAGAACTCCAGTCAGCAATTCAATTTATTGTAAGTTATAACAGCCACTGTTATCAAGCTGATATCGTGGGTTAGGCAAGGTTATTTGTATAACACATCATATGCTTCAAAATTAGTTGCCAGCCAAACATGCCACTTGAGTTTTTTTTTAATTAATTTCTACCATTATTTCCTTTATATGCCCTGCATCCTGCTCTTAAAGAAAGGCTTGGATTTATTTACCAAGTCACCCAGCCATTGAACTTTTTTATGATGTTTTAAGCAAAGAGAAATGTGGCAGCTTGTTCTCGTGATCACTATGCAGCCTTGTTTCAGATAATCAGGACGGCTACTAGTGGAGGGTGGGCTTGAACTGAGCTAAATTCATAAGGGCTCGTTCGGCAGTCGGACAGATCCAGGTGGTTTGAGGAGGAATGGGGTGGATTTATTCCACAAGTCAATTCGAAATAATTCCAACTCAATCCCCCTTAATCCAACTGGAAAAACGAACGAGGCCTAACGGTGTCCATCCATGTGTTCGGGAGCTGGGAGGGAGGCGTATCTGTATTCTGTAACAAACTTTCATGGATAATGTCATTGGCAGGGACTAGCAGGAGGCGCAGGTGAACGGCTAAGGGTGCGTTTAGTTTCCTTTCCAACCATACAATTTTTTCCTATTCATCTAACTTTTTCCTATTCATCATATTCCTCCCACCCACATGAACACGTTCCCAACGCGACCTACAGTGTTTTTTTGGATCTACGGTGTTTTTTTCACTGATCCGAAAGCACCCTAAGCTCGATACCTGTGAGGTGAAGAACCGTGTACCAAATGGAACGTCCATTCCGAATAGGATGGCTGGGACTGTACACAGAATCATGTGAGTATGTGACGCAGCGATGGGACGCGAAATTTTGGAATTTTGGTCCGAATGGACGGTATCGGAACGGAATAAACATCCTTGGTATTAATTATACATTGACGAGTCAGTTTCCTGCTGTTTTTTGTCACATTGACTGCATCCACAGAATATGTGAAATCCATTATTAGTTCAAGTGTCTGTCAACACACCTACCAGCTATTTTTCCTATCACTATTATCTGGAAACTCAACCAGCGTACAACACCAATATATCGATTAATTAATGGAGCTAAAAGGCTAACAAATGTAAAATTTGCTTCACTAAAATAAGCACAAAAAGAAGGCTGCCGATGGTTGCCTTTGACAACGACACTTCTCTTACCAGCAGAGTCTCCCTTCTTGCCTCAAGCGACGGATCTATTGCTGAATCTTCAAGACAGGAAAGGCAATAACATCCCTTATGCTGCTGGAGTTCGTCAAAAGCATTACTAAACGATCGATACCGAGGCCCTAAGGAGGTAGAGTTCAAAAAATGTTAGCTACACAATTGACACGTTCTTGATAAATAATTAACTGAATAGTTCTATGAACAATAGCAAATATGCAGTTGCTATAATACTCTATTTGCAAGCAGATGATCAGCCATACCATTCCTGATGCTGGTGGCATTCCATATTCTAATGATGTTAAGAAGTCTTCATCTAAAGAAACGTCATAGGAATAATCATCCTCATCTCCCTGATCCTCAGTAGATTTGACCTTAGCCCTTGCAGCGCGTTTAGCATTGTGCTGTTTTATTTGGTTTTCAAAACGGCTCCTCTGCAATAAAAGATAAAGCATTCCTTTAAAAGTTAAAAGATTTATGAAATGATTATAACTTTAGACGGAATTTAAGACAAGCAGCTAAAAGGCATGCATATGATTTCCAGATATTTTGATGATCATCAAAGAACATTCTCTCAATCAGGGAAATTTGATGTCTACTTTAAGCTGTATGCTGGTATATCATCAGGAGACTGTTGGAAGTTACCAAGACACCTTGGTTTGGTCTTGCTATCTAGTTTATAAACCTTTCATGTATGGGCCGCACAAACAAGCTATGTCAATGCCCACAAAGTAGATGTTTGTTGCAGATTAGGTATTCTGAGTGCTCTGCAAGTTTTAATTTAACCTGAGGTTTTGAGATTCTTGCACATGAACCCAAGCAAGGCCAGAGGTCAGTAGGACAAAGAGGTTTAAAAGGGAAGCAAATATTCGTACTTCTAGACCATTCTGTACCATGTGGATTACAACTTATCAACTGCAAATAATTACAAATATTGGCATAAGATCAAAGAACACACAAACTTCTTTTCGATGTCCTTACAAAACTTCACAAAGAATGCTTCAAATGATGACACTTAGGTGTGCAGTACGATTTTCCTCTTAACCCTAATACACAGTTCTCTTGCATGTTCGAGAAAAAAATGTATGCAGCAAGGATTTTGTATTTTCTTACCTGATCAATTGGGTCTGTGAGCTCAGAAAATGCATTGCCAATCTCACGACCACATATAAAAAGTTCAAATCGCTCAGTAAGGCTAGCATAACTACAACAAGAGAAACAAACTATTGAAGTGAACATTTTTCATGGTAAATACTCAACTCTCAATTCAGGTATACCCAAAATAAACAACATAATTCATTTCTACGGAAAGGTCACTATCATATCATGGACTAAAGAACATTATATAATCTGGAACCGTGAATGTGTGGGGGGAAAAGGGAGTTTTATAACAGTTATATGAGTAGATAACATAACAATGATGTGGACTTTAGCACAGATTGCAGCAGCAATCAACATTTTCTAGAATGATGGGTGCAAACAGGGGCCGATGTATAGGAGTTGCATTTGGAAGACAGGTAGGCTAATTCGGCACAAGAGATAAACAAATTCTCCCTCATCGTGCAGAAGCTAGTTATATTTGATTTGGATGACAGGGGGATGGATCCATCCCCTGACGGGAATATTCTCTCTAGATGTGGTGTTCCATCCCTCCAAATCAAAGGGACGGAGTCATCCCACTCGATCGAGCGAAACGACATCATTCAGTCCGTCCAAATTTGCACCACGGGTTTTTTTACCGGTCCAGTAGCGGCTACCGCCGGCCAGCGGTAGCGACTAACCGGATCGGTTTGATTGGGAACCGGTAGAAACCGAACAAATTCAAATTCCAAATTCAAATTGCTAGTGCAATCGGTTTGAAACGGTTAGCCAGGAGGTTTGAAAAAATTGGCCACAAATGCATACAAATATTCATACATAAAATTGTGCATTTGCCTTGTATTTGCCGTAAAAAATACCAAATGAGCAAATATTTGTATATTTGCCTTATACAAATGCATACAAATGACTACTTTTTTTCTTTTTTATTTTTTTATTTAACTTGTATTTGCCGCAAAAAATACCAAATGAGCAAATATTTGAAAAATTTTGACACCAATATATGACACACACCTTAAAGTATTTTTTGGAATTTTTACCATATTTTTCTATTTTTTTAATTGAAATTTGAAATTTTGCCAGCTTGAAACTGGCCGGAACCAGGGTTAAAAAAACCGCGGTAAGGCTGGTTTCCAAACCCAAAAAAACCGGTCCGGCTAACCGGTGAAACCGGCCGGCTAACCGGTTGGAGCGGTTTTATAGTGTCGGTTCGGGGGCGGTAACCGAGCTTTTTTGCAACCGGTCCGGGGCGGTACGACCGGTTACCGCGAAAACCGGACCGGTTTGAACGGTTTTTTTAACCCTGGCCGGAACCACTACCTGTCCGGTCCAGTTTGAGCGGTTCCCGCGGGAACCGGACCGGTAGCGGTCGGGATAAAAAACCCTGATTTGCACGCCATGGTGCGGTGTAGGAAGACACGGACAGCATGGGTGAGCAGCATGGTCAAGCTCAGAGATGGGCAATGCAGACGGGACTGTACACGAGGCCAAACATGCTTGTAGGTAACATTGGCGGCAGAAAGGTTAACTATGCTCCCAGCTTGGCACGCGCGGGTACACGGCCACGGCTGCCATGGCCGAGTTCGGAGGTGGCCAATGTTGGCGAATCCGAGCTCGAGAGCCGGCAAATGCGGCATGGCCACAAGCGATGGCAGGCGACGAGCATAGGTTGAGGACGACATTGGCGGCGGCGGGCGACCTCGGCTTTAGGCCAGCTTGCCAAGGTTGGAGTGCTACGGTTGGTGCAGCACCCCAAGGTTGAAGAAGATAAAGATTTCCTTAAGGGGAAAAAATAAAGAAAAGCATAGTATGACAGGTGGGCCACACTGATAAATGGGGCCCACTAATGACTATAACAAACGATGTTAACAATGTCATTCCTCCATTCAACGCAATCCCTCCAACCAAACAAAAAAAGGGATGGACCCATCCCACTCAACCAAACACGGGGCAGGATGATCCTATCCCTTAAAATCTGGGACGGGATCATCCCATCCCACATCTTCTCCGAATTAAACATATGCCTCCCAATCCTCAAGTTGGGCAACTCTCCTATGCAATATCTAAACAAACTGACTACCTATATCTCTATCTCAAGCCTACTTCTGCTCATATATTGCCTGCCCACAAACGTGTCTACCACATAATGAGTCCAGAGGGGCATAATGCATCGTTTACATTAACTATTGTCCACTTGCACAATTTTCCATTAATGAGATACTTTTTTCATGGAGTTGCTTAACTAGAAAAATGCCCCTCTATTTTGAAATAGTGAATACAAGTTTCTACTGAATTGTAGTGCCCCAAAATGAAGCCGACTGCTAATTTATTTCATGTTTACCATAACCACAAATAATGGTCATAAGGAATCAGTAAGATTTGTGTCACTAAACTTATAAATTGTTTAAGAAACATTAACCTTACAGCATTTGACCCTCAAAATATATGGGCACCATCCAAACTGAAACAGGGGGAGTATATACCTCCGATGTGGCTTTGCCAATGGTGATATCTCAACTGGGTAGTCAAGGACAAATGTTGGTTGTACAAGAGTAGATTCAACAAAAGTCTCAAAAACCTGGCATGAGATATAGAATTGTCAAATGAGCCTCTGACTGCATGATATGTAAAACACTAAGATTGAAATCTCGGAGCAGGGGTGTTATGTTTTGATTCCAGTATGCTAATTAAAACCTTAAACAATGAACAAGCACTCCTGCAAGATTTCAGTTCAACTCTAATCAGAACTTCAAGGCCCATAGCTACAATTAACAGGACAGGTAAACCAAGAATGGACAATTCTCACAATAAACATAGGTGTACACATTCATTAAACTACACAATCTGCAAACTCCATTCATAGACTCCTTATCCTTAAATTATTAGACATGTTACAGATAAACTTTCAACCTGCCATCCATATCCATGATTAATCTCCCTGTTCATCCTTGGTGCTTGGACCATTTGGAGGCATCACAAATGATTGTTTGTTTAATAGGGCTGCCTGATATGGACCTGATTCTTGCTTGCGATGAAGCCAGGGTTGTGGACTATGGCAGTTGGCAGGAGCCAAGGGTTTTACCTTGCTTACTGCTAGACAGGTTGGTTAGTATGAGTAACCTAGTGGTCGGGTTGCCTTTGTTTTGTAAAAGGTGATTAAGATATTAATGATCTAGTGGGTGTGTGTGGGTCTCTGTATCACTCTTTTCCTATTGATACAATGATACACAGCTCTCCTGCGTGTTCGAGAAAAAAAATATCCATGATTAAATTTGTAAAACTATATATTCATATTCATAAGAAAGTAGGAAGGAGATAATTCTTAAATCCACACAGCGGCACACATTAACTAATAGCTACTCAACATACTGCTGCCGCTGGTTCCCATGACTAGGAAGCATGTCAATTGTCAGATGGAACCACCACAAAATAGGAGATTAGAACTATATTGGCTGCTGGATTCCATCAGATAGGTCATTGGAGTTTGGTATCTAAAGGACTTTTATGCTCCCTTATTCTTTGTTCCTATTTTTGTATTGTGCATGCTTCGGGCATATTTTTACTAGTTAGAATCAAAATCCTGCGTATCATAAAAGACGGACACCAAGGTTCCCCAAACTCTGACCAGTGCATCAAACATTCATGCTACCTACAGCTCGCGTCTTCAGCCGTACTACTGATGGCAAGGCATCTGTTTATGATATATTTTGACCTTCTCAGTTATAGGCAGTTAGCTGGGCTGACGAGGCCAAAGCCCATTAGGTTTAGGGTTAGAGATAGAACAAGATATCTTGCTTAAGGGTCAAGTAAACTGCTCCGTATAAAGAAAAAAGTCGGAGGAGATGTATCAATTAAAGCAAGCAAGAAGAATATCAGTTCATTACGCCTATCGGCGAGGTCGGCTGCTTGGGTTCAAGGCCATCTGTACATGACATTCTGTCTGTAGTAAGCTATCTAATACAACTTATTAAATAACCAAGGGACAAATCATTAACTTTATTGACAACTAAAAAAAGTATATAAGAAAAAAAAAAAGCCTCAAGCTACCTCATTGAGAACATGTCCAACAGATGAACAGGATTGCAGTGAAGTACTTTCACTGCTTCCAACTTTGATGCCTAGCAGTCCTCTTGCAGCACTTTTAGCAGATTCAACATCTTGGCCAAAGCTGCTGAAATTAATTCCAGTTGCTTCTTTGACAAGAGAATGCATGGTTTCCCTCCTCCATGGTCTTTCAAGCGAAATTTCAGTTCCCTGTGTTTTATTAAACAGGGCCATGTTAACTATTGGATACAAAGGCAGAAATATGGACCTGTGTATCTGAGTGTCAATGCGAGTGTTGGTGCCTAATTTCCATCAACATCAATACTATAAGGTCAATAAACGAATATTCAATGGTATTGTCAGAAAAAAAAAAGTTTCGGGGATTCAGGCATAATTTTTTCGTGATAGACAAGTATGTCCACACAATTCTAAACAAAAAGAGCATCCGATATAAGCTCAAAACAAATGTCAAGATAAAGAATGATTACCTGATAATCAACCTTAAGCTTCCCATGTGTAGCCATAGCACACCGAGTAACAATTTCTTCGGCCATATTCATCATGCTTTCATAGTCTGAATATGCTTCATACATCTAGTTTCCAAAATACAAACCTACAAGTCAGGCCCAATTTAAAGTAGCACATTGGAAAGTAAACCATTAATTACATACATATTTGGTGAAACATACATCTAGTTTGCAAATACAAGCCAACAAGTGAGGCCCAATTTAAAGTAGCACCTTAGAAACTAAACCATACTGACGGGGAGTTAAACTCCTACCTCAATAGTGGTAAATTCAGGATTATGACGAGTAGAGATGCCTTCATTCCGGAAAATTCTTCCAATCTCGTAGACTCTCTCGAGCCCTCCAACCTGCACTTTGTCAATGGTACTCATAATCTTGAAAACAAGAAAAAGACGGGTGCTGAGGCAGAATAGTGGTCAAGCTCAATGAACCCTTGGCCCAGTGCATTGTCTCGTTGGCACCCATGAGATACTTAAGAACAGCTACAAAAGTGTGAGACACCAGTGCTATAGCATAAAATCTCAAAAGTACTAAATTCTTCAAAGAAGAAACATAATATGCCCCAAATTGTGTGACTAGGGCTGGATGTCGAGCCAGCTTGGCTCGTTATGGCTCGGCTCGGCTCGTTATACTAACGAGCCAGCAGCCCAGCTCGGCTCAGCACGTTAGCGAGCTCGAGCTGGCTCGTTTGGCTCGCGAGCCAATATAAAGAGAAGATATGTAAACAAATCATCATTAATTATAGCTCGTTTGGCTCGTTTTGCCTCGTTTCGGCTCGTTTTGCCCAACTATCATATCATAGTAACCGAAAATAATTAGTTTCCACCACATGCCAGTTCAAACACGAACAAGTATTGTTTAGCAGTTTAGGAAACAAAACAACTTTGAAATAAAAACATCAAAACCATATAATCAATCGTTTGTTCCACTAGATCAAATGGGTCGAGCCAATTTAAATTTGCTGGCTTGATAATTAGCTGGCTCGTTATGGCTCGCGAGCAGCTCGTGAGCTGGCTCGAGCTGGCTCGTTATAAAATGAGCTGACTTGTTATAGAACGAGTCGAGCTCGAGCCGAGCCATTAACGAGCGAGTCGAGCGAGCTAGCGAGTTACGAGCTTTTCGTCCAGCCCTATGTGTGACTTCAATATTTTGGGAAAAATAATTGATATCAGCCAGTAGAGAGACATGTAGCTAATCTGGAAAACTACAAATCTTATTGATTAATATTTGTGGTGACAAGCTAAGAGATCTAAAATAAATAGAATGCCATGGTGTCTGTTATATATGACTACCTACATTTTTTAGGATAATGCATGCAGCATCATGCAGCATTCCTCGTAAAAAGTGTTATCAATGTACTGGACAGAAATTGTATCTCATACCAGTGGCTGGTTTCAGAATCAAGTATGTAGTTACTGAAAATTAAAAGAACAAAATAAATGAGCTGTAATCTCACCAACATCCTTTTCAAATGCAACTCTGTTGCAATCCTCAAGTAAAGATCTCTTTGAAGTGAGTTGTGGTAGGTTATAAAAGGCCTAGCTTCAGCACCACCTGCTGCTCCCTGTTTTTACCATTTTGATGTGTATTGTCATAATATAAAATGGGATCAGAAAATACAGTACTAAGAATTCAAGCATAGTCACACAAAAAGAACATAATTTTCTTTCTTAATCTTATTATGATTGGTTGCATCACAGGTGCATTGGCGTGTTAGCACTGTTTGAGAAAGAAGAACAAGTATATGAATGATGTTTTCTCTACTTTTGCGATCCTTAGCTTCAGAACCTATGTGCAATGCAATATGCCATGTTCGAAGCTAATCACCCCATAAATTTCAGACCAAGTAATCCAGTTAATGTAATTGGTGAAGTCCTGCATTTCTCTAAAATTAAATAACATTGTGCACGATGTTTTTTCTTCTTTAGTCACAGGTCTCACATTTTTTTCCAACAAATGCAGACAGATTTTCTTACATTCAGATTTTAAGAATAGCCAGTCCCAAGCCCGGGTAAAGGAGGGCCGCGTTAGGTTTGGCGAACCAGTAGAAAAAATCAGCCACTCTAATGGATATGTAACCCATAATGCCTACCCCAACTTGCTTGCGACTAAAGGCTATGTTGTTGTTGTAGATTTTAGGAATAGCAAGCTTCTTGATGGTTTCAACATGGACGTGTGTTGATTAAAAATGGTATCAATCCTAGTTGGACAATATTACCCCTTTCTTTTCGGTCACATAATCACAAGAACCAAAATTAAACATGGGTTGCAAAGTTTGAATAGCACCGTTTTAACAAAATTTATCTTAGGAAACTATGTTGAGTTGTTGACGGAATGGTACCTTTGGAACAATTTATAATATATCTATTGATCTTACACCCATACATGCCATCTATGTCCACTGCCCCCCCCCCCCCCCAAAAAAAAAAAAAAAAAAAAACACACACCAAAAATAGAACATTGTAGTCTATGAAGATACCTACATATATACCTAGTTGTCCTATTACTACCTAGTAGACACACTTTTGTGCATATGTACATTACTCTGATTTGGCCTTGCAAAAGAGTAGAGTTGCACGTCTGAGAATCTCCATCAAAATAAACAATACCATCAATAAGCCAGAAAATTTGAGTACAAACCTGTAGAACTGGAGTTTCAACTTCAATGAAACCAAATGATTCCACTGTCTTCCGGATTTCAGAAACCACCTGACAAAATGTAAATATCTAAGTTAATAGTAAAAGAAGTTGTTCATAAATTAGCTATTCTGGAAGGACCTAAGCACGTGTTTTCACAATGCGAGGGCATATACATCAATATTTTTCTACATCCCATAACCTCACTTCAACCCATATAGAGACATGTGGTTCCTGTGCCACATAATATTTGAATGATATAGAAGCTTCTAAATGAAATAATTATACTTCTGGACTTGTAATTAATAACCCATCAGTAAAAAGATAAGACTTTCTCTTTTACTCCCATCTACTCCCTCCATCCTCTTTTGATAGTCCTATTTCAAAAACTCAACTTTTCACAAATGATAGTCCTATTTGCTATTGGTATGGGACATGGCAATAAATAGCACTCGTAACGAGGAGTTCCCAGTTAAAACATTGGATGACCAACTAAAAAATTTGTGTTGCATTAATAAGATGATAAGTAAGGTTGTTCTCCTTGGTCTTTGTGTCAAGGTGAAATAAGACTATCAAAAGAGGATGGAGTAGTTCACAAGTTTCATAATGCAAACTCAGCACTTCATGTAGTCAATACCTTAGCTCTAGTACGGAATACATCAGCAACCTCGGGATTAGCGATCATGTCAACATACCTGTCATGAATCAAATATGGCACAGATGAACATTCCAGCATAAAAAACTTTCTATTGCCTAGTCAAGGACCAAAGAAAAAGAAATAAATATGCTAAAACAATAATTCTTGGGAAGGGTTTTTTAACAATGCTTATACACTGATAGCATATATTAGCATATTAAATCAGCACTATTTACAAACAGAAGAAAATTAATTGACTTAGGTGGTAGATGAAGCAAGGTGAAAGCCAACCTTTGACGATAACGTTTGTCCACATCAGTTAATCCATGATACTTGTCTGGTAGTGGAAGTAAGGATTTTGTGAGGATCTCAAAATTTTTCATATTGACAGATAGTTCCCCTGCAGTAAAACCGAACATGTCAAAAATATAGACAGCAGGTAAACAACAGGATGAGCAGTGAATCAATACAGTTGATATCTTTATTCAAACACTGAAATGAAGCACTATATTCAGATATAACCTAGACTCTACAAACACAGGTTGATTATTTCAGCTTTTTTATTATTCTATCCGCTAAGTGAAGAAGGTTGCTTAGCTCTAACTTTTCACTATTCAAATTTGATTTACAATTAAGTGCTAGTACTAGGAACTCAATCCACAAAAAACATTTTTTTCTCCACAAATATAAAATTTTAAGCAGCATAATACCTTTCTCTGTCTTCTTTATGGATCCACTTGCACCTAAGATATCACCAATATCAACAAATTCCTTCAATTGCTCAAACTGGTCGTCCGTGAGGTTGTCTTTCTCGCAGTAAAGCTATCAACAGCCAAAAGAAAGAAATGCACAGAACAACACAATCAGTGCCATACAAGTTATCATATTTCTATAGCAACTAATAACTATTGATTCGATTAAAATTGCAGAAATTGATCTAGGTCATTTAGATAGTGGTTGAGTCGTTTGATAAACATAATGGCAGAATGAAGATGATGTTATTATCTAATAGCTTTGGTGCCTAGCTAAGCTGTTATGTACAAATGGCTTACAAGAATATCCACTTGATACCAAATTCAGGTAAAACAGTAACCATGATAAGTTAGCAGGCTACAAGTGAGTGCCAGACAAAATCACATTATCGGGGTGTTGACTGCAAACCTCAGTTGATTAAAAAAAATTAGTTGGCTGCCAAAATAAGGTAAGTCAGTTGGAAGAACCTACCTGAATGGTTCCAGTGTCATCTCTTACACTCATGAAAATAAGCTTTCCAAATGCCCTTCGGGCAACAATCCTGCCGGCAATGGAGACCGCTGCCTCCTCACGAACTTCACCGTTTTCAAGATGGGTGTACTCTTCCTGAAGCTCCTTAGTCATGTGAGTCCTATCCCACTTGTACGCATATGGCTCATAACCCTTTCCTCTTAGCTCCTCAACCTACCAGACACACAAGTGATCCCAATCATATCAGTAGCAGCACCAGTCGAGAATTCGGGATAACAGAATGCCCACACCAAACAATGCAGAATGAAGACGCACAGAAGGAAAACCTGACCTTTTTGAGGCGGATGGCGCGGATGGAGTCACGGTCGGAGGTGGAGGTGGAGGCACTACGGCGACGACGGTCCTGAGGTAACGGCTTCTGGTTCGTCGTGGCGGCAGCCCCAGAGCAGCAGCGGAGGCGGAGGTAGAGTGGCTTCGCCGTGAAGGAAGAGGTGGCGGCGCGTGAGGCCGCGAAGCCGAGGAGATTGGATGAGGCCCTCCACGCCCGCAGCGCCTCCATTACTCCAAGAATGGACTAGACTATTGCCCCAGCGCTATCTGGGAAAAATATCTCGCAGGGTAAAGAAAAAAAAGTCACACACGCGACCAAAGGCGCGGCGGCGAAGAGACAGGGGCAGCCGCGCTAGGGACGAAGGCCGATGCAGAGGTGGAGGACAATGCGGCGCGGCCGGCGCGGGAGCACAGGTCGGGCGCAATCGCGGCGGCGGACGATGGGCACCGGAATCGGGGGCGAAGGCCGAGGGTGGGCGCGGTGGTGGAGGACGGCTGGGCGCCGGCACTGGGGCAGGGGTCTAGCCCAGGCCAGGGGCGGCGGCGGAGGCTTGGGGGGCGGATGACGGAGGCAGCCAGGCAGGCGCGGCAGCCCTAGGCGACGTGCCAGCAATGGATTTTTGACCGGATAAGCATCTCCAGCGGACTGGCTATCGAACCCGCCATCGTATTTTTTTAGCGATCCTCCCACAAAACGCGTCTCCCCGAGACTAGGCAACGGCCTCGCCATCCCTGTAGACTGGCCATCCAACCAGAGCGAGCGGGCAAATTTGGCCCGTGCGGGCGACTGGCTATCCTTCCGTCGACGGAGTCTGAGTGTCTGACAAAAAGGGACCGGTATTTGTCTGTGTGTTGTCTTTCTTCAAAACACTACTCTTCTCCTCTTTCAAAAATTCAAAGTCTATAGGGCTCCTAAAATCATGTACGTTTTCATGATAATAGAATGAATGATAGAAAACTCATTTTAACAAAGATGAACCCAAAATCTCTTACTAATATTAAATTATTTCTAAAATTTGACTTTTTCCCAAGTTATTTGAACTTTAGGTCGTCAATTTAATTACCAAAATCCAGAAATATATATTTTAATTTATGTTGAATTGGATGATAATTAAATATAGGTTTATAAGATATGAAAGATGAGATTTGACTAGTCTGTTGGAACGCTGAGTAATATAGAGGGGAGATCTTTTGTAGTAGATAGCCAAAGATATGTAAGATGGATATGGCTACTATGCTAGAGATGCTGGAAGAGACTGAACGGGAAAATGCGAAAATAAAAAATAAAAAAAGAAAGAGGAAGAGACGAGAAAAATTGAAGGAAAAAAAAGGAAAGAAACAAAATTTAGGGGAAAGCATATATATAATAAAAAGAAAAGGAAAAAGTTCATATTACTCCACTCAACTATAAGCAAAGTCTACATAATCCCCTAAACTATCTTATGGTTCATTGTACCCCAAAACTATGTCACTTGGTGTATTCTAACCCTAATACAATTTGTCTTTTTTTTTTATTTCTCCATGTATAAGTTGAATTTTAATTTCAATTTTTGTATGATTGTAGTGAACATCACAAAGTATGTCAAAAAAATATATTATGAATATTTTGTCATTAGTTTTTGTATAATGTTGTATTCTAAGCATTAACTAATAATTAAATATCTTATCCCATCAAAATAATGAGAAAAATCATTTTATATTTTAATATCATGCATTATGATGTCTACTATCATGTCCCAAAATTTGTACGTACTATGACACTTGTACAGGAAAAATAAAAAAACAAATTGTATTACGGGGTAAAATAGGCCAAATGACATAGTTTTGGGGGTAAAATCAACCAAAAAATAGTTTAGGGGGTTATGTGGACTTTGTTTATAGTTGAGGGGAGTAATTTGGACTTTTTCCAAAAGAAAAAATGAAATGGGATAAGGATATTGGACATTTGACATATTTTATCTATATTATAAAGAGTTAGCAAATTGATATTCATATTCACCTACAATTGCGTCTCTTACCCCTTAAAAATGCACTTATCAGAGGCGTTTGAACCAAAGGACGTCAGAGGGGGATGGCAGATTAACAGTCGATTTCCGACAGCACACTGCTCGGTGGCCCCCGAGACTATGCATCTGTCGGCGATTTATGCTGACTAGGTTCTCGAGGGGGTGCCCCGAGAGAAGGGTTTTGGGAGAAGTCGCCGAGAATCTAGAGTCGAAGGTGACAAGAGACGGTTTAGACAGGTTCGGGTCGCCGGAGCGCAATACCCTACGTCCTGTATTGTGTTTCTTGTATTGATGAACTGTTGCAATTCCTGGCGGCGTTGCCCCATGGTCTAATCTAGGGACCCCTGCCCTCCTTTATATATCCCAGGGGGCGAGGTTTACATGGTAAGTCTCCTAGTCAGTTACAATTTAAGAGTCCTAGTAGGACAAGGTGTCCTAGTAGGAATCTAGCTTGATTAGGGAACCTGGGGTTTCTATACCCAACAAGCCCCCGAGCGCTTCATTGCCTGAAGTACAACCCTGTTGTGAGTCTTGGAATATTGCTGAGTTGTTTGCCAACTCGAGTTCTTCTGAAGTCATCCGAGTTCTCTCAGCTTGGTTGTATGAAGACTTTGAGGTGCTCAAAAACTTCTTGGAGAATCTCATTGGTGCGCACCGTAAAGGTGCGCCCAATTGGGCAGCCCCCGAGCCTCGTTTTGCTTTGAAGAAGGAATTCGAGGGTCTTCAATGAATATTTCTCGAAGAGCTTCAATTTCCGAAAAATCCGAGTTCTTTTGAACCCTAGCGTTGCCTCCGAGATTCGGTATTAACCGAAAAATTCCGAAGAATCTTTGATGACGTACCCGCAGCCCCCGAGCCTTGATCCGATTTAATAAATTGGATTAAGGATCTGGACTCCAGGATTTGTAGAAGATCTGATGTAACTCCGATGGAGCGAAGATGTCCGAGTACTTTGCTGAAAACATACTCGGCGAGCATCATGGTCCGAGTTCTTTGTTGAAAAAGAACCCGGCTGGCGTGGTGGTCCGAGTTCTTTGTTGAAAAAAGAACCCGGCTTGCATCAGCCCCCTAGCACAAAAGTGCGCGGAACTGCGATGGTGTGCCGAAGCTTGATCTGCAAAAATATTATGTAGCACATATCAAAGAATATTCGAGAACTGAAATTATTCAGTGTAGTCGACGAATCAACAAAATAAAGGCGCAAGTTGCACAAAGCTTCTCAGATTATGGAAGCAAGTTGGTGTAAAACAGAAAACACCGAAGAAATCAACGAAAGCGCGAATGACACAAGAAAAAACTGACGAAAGTGTGCAAAATGGTGTCAAGCTCTCTCTAAGAAGATTCAAAATAGTCAACGAATTGACAAAGTAGAGCTCTCGTTAAAAGAAGACAAAGTAGTCGACGAATCGACGAAGTAGTGCATTGCACTTGGTCAAAACTTCAACTAAGAGTTGTCATGGAGAATGATCCGTTGAGGCCTCGAAAGAACCCGGAAAGACTCCCTATAGCCATAGCTATTTTTATCTGTATGAAAAAACCCAAAGTTCTCAGGAACCCTGGTGTGCCATCACATAGTGTGGCGGCGACAAAAAGTCGTTTTTGAGACTTCAGTCATGAGAAACAATTCTGTTAAGGCCTCGAAAGAACCCAGAAAGATCCCTTATAGCATAAGCTATCTTTTAAAGTGTACCCCAGGAGGATACTTGGGAACAAACTGTATGTGGTTTGCCGAAGCAAGAACCCAGTAAGACCCACGGAGCGGCAGCTTAAAGCTGAAACCTATCGCGAAGTAGCGAAATTGGAGGAACAGATCCGTTCTCGGCCCCGAAGGAACCCGGATAGACCTCGTTTATGGGCTCCGAATGTATGAAGAAAAAACTTTCCGAGTCTAGAAAGAACACGGAAGTTTTGAATGATGTCACAAAGACAAAATAAACAACCCGGTAAAGGGAAATTTATTGAAGTATATCTCGTTGCCGAAACAACGGTAGAGAAGAACTTATGATGCCGAAGCAACCAGTTCATGTATTGCCGGAGCAATGTTGCAGAAGAACTCAGGATGCCGAAGCAATTGGTTCATGTGGTGTCGAAGCAATCAATGCATGTGTTGCCGAAACAACCCAGCTTGTTCTTGATCAACTCTCTGCAGACTCCGGGTATGTCGGGAAGCTGTGTAGCAAAGATGTCCGAGTACTTTGCTGAAAAAAGTACTCGGCTAGCGTCATGGTCCGAGTTCTTTATTAAAATAAGAACTCAGCTTGGTCGTCATAGCCCAGTTCCCGAGTTGTTTCAAGATGATTAAGTCTTTGCGGATAAGCAGCCCCCGAGTTGTTTGGAGATGAGCCGAATAGCTGAAGTAGTGCGAGTAGTCCAAGTACTCTGCGGTGCCGCCGTACTCGGCAGTGCGGTGGCAAATGCTGATGCCGCGGTGAGTGCGGTCGTCAGTGCAAGCCGTACTCCGTCACTGCGTCGGCGTTGTCGAACAAGGCGTCAAGGTGTCGGAGTTGTGTTGTTGTCGAACAATGGCCGAGACAGACGTAGTTGTGCGTGCGTGCTTCCTGGTAGCTTGTTTGCCATGCGACGCGTCTGGTACACACACGTACACTAATTTGATGTCCAGCTACAACACGATAAGACTCTGTTTCTCGTCCGCCTTAGCACCTGTGCTCGTGCAGGACACAGACCTGCACACTTCTGGATGTTTGTACAGCAACTGGGAAGTAGAGCATCTTAGAGATGTCGTCGCCCCCTGATGCTTCGATTGCAGAGGAGTATCTGCGCAGCCAAATGTTTGGATCTTGCTTCCCGTCGAAGTTGGCGATGCTTGGCGGCTTGAACTTCCGCGGGAAGGAGCTGATGCGGATGGCGCGTGTGTAGCATGGCAGAGCATCAGGGTTGGGAACGGCGCATCTTCCTGCGGAGTCCGCAACGTGGGAGGTAGCTCTCCCTTCTCTGATCCGAATGATGTCGTTGCGGGCGTCGTTTGGTGCGGTATGAGAGCGAGCTGGACGGGGTTCTTCGCGACGCTGGGACCTGGGAGGTTCCTCGCGAGGACGACGGGGTTCTTCGCGAGGTCTATTCTTGTCCTTTGATTGTCCTGCGGAGCTGCCGTAGTGGCTGCTCTGACGCTTAGCAGACGGTGCTTGGTGGCGCGAAGAACTCTTGCTTTTGGAGGAGGAGCGGCCTCCGTCCAGGCGATCAACCATGACCGCTGCAGCTTCTAGGCGCGCCTTGGCGAGGTTGATCTCAGGGGTAGTTTGGAACCCCTCGAAGACGCTGACCCCGAACAGGATGTTGGCCACAGGGGAGTTGAAGATGTCCTGCTTGTCGAACTCAGAGTTGAGATTTTTCTTCTTGATGAAGCGACGTCGGAGGGCGCGGTTGCGATTGCGCTCGATACGGAATTCTCGGTCCGCGTTGGTTTCTCCTTCCTCTGTTGGAGCGTCGTCGGAGACAACTTCTTCATCGCTGTGATCGTTGAGGATCACGCAGGATTGGCGACCGGGGTTGCTAGGCCCGGTTTTTCTGTTGCACGTGGCAACAGGGAGTTCTCTGCCTTCTTGGAAAGGAAGCAGAGGTAGGATGTCCCGTACCGTGGAAGGTACGTTTGCTTCAAGGAGAGCCACCTCGGGATCCATGTCAGGCCAATGAACGATAACTCCCGAGGGAGTTGTGGTCATGACAAGATCCGAGGTTGCTCCGTGGGGTTGGAGAACCTTCTTCTTCAGATGCTTCTGGTGGACCGCGGCTGAGTTTGTTAACCCGAAGGGAAACTGAGATGCGCGCGACCCACATGGTGAAGTCTTCGTCCCGCGGGAGTTGGAGCCAGGGTTCCTGGGTACCCGCGGGGTTGCTGTCACGGTCCTGATCATGGAACCCTGGCGGGACTCGGAAGTGATCCGGAGTCCGCCGGGGAGTCGTGGACACGTGGCTTGATCCTGCCCCTTGATAGGGGTTAAGTTGACATGGTCGGCCCGGGATTGAATCTGCTTCGGGCGCCATGTACTCCTCCGAGTAGGATACGATCCAGGGATCGTGTCGGAATTCGAGATTTTCCGAGATCCTTGCGGAGTGGTTCGCACGCGTGGCGAAGCTGGTGCAGCCGCCTCGTCGCGCAAGTGGTGTTGAAGTTCGCCTTCCTGGTTTGCAATGCAAAGCCAGGAGCCGAAGATGAAGGAGGCGCCTGCCTCGAACTTGGTGACGATGGAGGCGCTGAAGGAGGCCATCGACTCTTTAATGAAGACTCGACGAGTTGATCCCACGGACGGCGCCAAAGTGTCGGCGATTTATGCTGACTAGGTTCTCAAGGGGGTGCCCCGAGAGAAGGGTTTTGGGAGAAGTCGCCGAGAATCTAGAGTCGAAGGTGACAAGAGACGGTTTAGACAGGTTCGGGTCGCCGGAGCGCAATACCCTACGTCCTGTATTGTGTTTCTTGTATTGATGAACTGTTGCAATTCCTGGCGGCGTTGCCCCATGGTCTAATCTAGGGACCCCTGCCCTCCTTTATATATCCCAGGGGGTGAGGTTTACATGGTAAGTCTCCTAGTCAGTTACAATTTAAGAGTCCTAGTAGGACAAGGTGTCCTAGTAGGAATCTAGCTTGATTAGGGAACCTGGGGTTTCTATACCCAACAGCATCTTCCTCGGTTCCTCCTCCAACGGCACAACCCTAGGACTGGGCAAATAAAACCTAGAACCGAGGGTCAAACCGAACTAACCAAGAACTAGCACCAAAAGAACCGAAATCAAGAAATTCTGTTTGGTGCTCGGTTCCTGTTCCTTAGGAACCGAAGTTACTTGGTTAGTTCGGCCGGTGAATCGAGCTAACCAAAGTACATCCTGTCGGGTACCTATAATAGGGGTACCCTAACTTAGGCCCAGAATTACTCGGTAACAAGGCCACAAACAAAGTTGGCCTGGCTCCGTAGCCCAGCAAAGGCCCATCACGACAAACTTCGCCACGGTGTTCGTCCCGCTTGAAGGCCCTCGAGGGGGGATGTCCGTGACGATCGAGCCCAACCAAGCTCGAGGGGGACATTCACCCTCGAGCGGGCGTTTCCGCCACGTTCGAGGCTCAGCAGCCAAGCTCGAGGGGACGTTCACCCTCGAGCGGGCGTTTCCGTCACGTTCGAGGCTCAGCAAGCTCGAGCTTGCCACGCCGGGAACAGCGCCCGGTGCTCTGCAACCATCACCACCGATCATAATGACTCTCCTCTGCGGTCAAAAAGAAGGAGGGATTTACTGCGCCACGCCACCGCCCACACTGCGGAGAAGACATCGGTCAAATCCTCCTGGCACAGTGGATTCTGATCTAACACTGCACAGGTCGGTTCTGGCAGTGATACTATGCCAACCACTCCTTGACTTTGCTCGCCTCGGATGCACTACCACCCTCGAAGGCAACCCTCGAAGGAGATCACGGGGGCTCGATCTGGACGCCATGCTCAAGTCGCCACCCTCGAAGCCGCGAGCTGTCACGAGAAGAACATCACGTCAACTACTGCCATGCCGTCAGCCGGAGTTGGAAGGCATGATTCCCGCTTGCATCGTGCGCGGCGTGGGCGGCACAGTGCACCTAGCAACGTCAGCACCACGAACACATGTACTCACGCCCTCCCCCCTAGGCCTATAAAAGGGGAAGGGAAGCCCATGCAAAGGGCAAGGACACGCACAACGGAACACCCACGAAAACACTTAGCCAACGACACCTGAAACTCAGGGACTTAGGAGTTCATTTTCTTCTCCCACCTTGCTTGTAATCCCCTACTACGAGCAACGCGAAACTGGTGCTCCGCACCACTGCTAGACGTACGGTCCCGTGGCCGGAACCAGGATAAAAATTCTCGTCTCTTCATCCGCCATCGGGGCACCGAGTGGTTAGCATCGCAATCACTTGTTTGTGCCGGTGTGACCAAATCAGGCACCGACAGTTGGCGCGCTAGGTAGGGGCTCAGCGCTGCGCAACTCTCGTTTCGTTCCCGATGGCGAGCTTCAACCAAGGACGGCCCCCGCTGGGGGAAAGCAATCCGCTCCCAGTGGGGCATGAGATCTGGTTCGGGAGCTTGCGGTTCTAGGCATGTGGTAATGGTTACCACATGCACACCCTCCGTGAGGAACCAAGCAACCAGCCGGAGCCTCCTCAACCGCCACTGGCAGCTCCGCGACGACGGAGTCGTCCCGGACCTCGCACACGACGAGCACGAGCTGCAAGGCACGCTGCCGGCGCCAGCATCCCTTCTCCCACAAGGGATGGGGAGATCCTGCGATCAGAGTCATGGGAAAGGGCTGCACCCTTCCTCCCAGGACCCATTGCTGCACCACGTGCTACGACAGCACGTCCCTATGCCTACGGGCTACGCAACCCCACAGCTACGTACGCCTCGTTTACCCGCACCGTCATGGGTGCGTATGATGGCCAACCAGGCCGTCATCCGGCCTCAGAGCGCAACCTCGCCGTCCTGACACCCGATGATTCCCACACGGAGTCGGAGGATGGATATGCCTTTGGGCATGAGCACCTCGGTTGGGACTACTCTGGTCTCCGCGACCCAGAGGCCTTTCTGGCCTTCCAAACAGCGGCGGATTATTGCTTCGGCTATTCCGATGATGAGTCTGATCCAACCAGGGAGTGTTTCGTCATCAACAACGGGCGGGTCAGCGAAGGATCGACGTCGGACGACGATGGCGAAGATGACGAATAGGGAGGCAATGACGGCGCAGATCCGGTAGGCGCGCAGCCACCGGACCCATCGGATCACTTGCCTTCCGAGGACGAGCCGCATCCGCGCCGCCAGCCGCGAGTTGCTCGCCCCCACGACTTTGGAGGCGGCGACGTCTCACCACTAGCGCACTCCAACCACGAGCCGCCCCATCAGGGCAACGGACGCAACACGAATGCGCGGCGCGCGGGGCGGGTAGCTCATGCCTGCATCCTCGCCGAGGACAAAGATGACGACCTCGTTCCTAGGACGAGCCAAAAGCTCATCGCGGCGGCCGCGCTGCTCCGAGCCATGCCGGAGTCAGCTACCCCTGAGGGGCGGAAACTGCATCTCGAGGCCCAAAAGCTGGTGGAGAACGCCGCACGACGGCAGGCCGAGAGCTCAGCCTCCCACCTTCGGCGCTCATCGGCCTCAAAGGGCGAACGGGGAGGAGAGTCATCTGTACGCTCACCCCGACCGAAGGGAAGGGCACGAGCGCAGTCCCGGGGCGACTCCCACCGGGACGTTGCGCGACGCCACACCGACGAACCATGCGCACCCGAAGCGGAGCCACTTCCCGCACGGATGCCTGCGAGATCTCACCTCTGGGACACCCGAGGCACAATGAACGATGGCGACGCCCGCAACACTCTAAACCAGATGAGGCAACGAGAGGAGCCTGGAACCGCCAACGCGGGCGCACCGACGTTGGATGGAACCGGGATGCGGCCTCGGAACCGGCGGGAACGCGCGTGTTTAGTCGTAACATCCGCACCGCTCCGATTCCCTCTCGTTTCCGACAGCCTACCACCATCACCAAATACTCCGGGGAAACGGACCCCAGGGTATGGTTGAACGACTACCGCCTAGCATGCCAGCTCGGCGGTGCTACCGATGACGACATGATTATCCGCAATCTGCCGCTCCACCTGGCGAATTTCGCGCGGACCTGGCTCGAGCATCTGCCCCCCAATCGGATCCACGACTGGGACGATCTGGTCGAGACCTTCGTGGGGAACTTTCAGGGCACCTACGTGCGCCCCGGGAACACGTGGGATCTTCGAGGGTGCAACCAAAAGCCCGGTGAATCCCTGAGGGACTTCATCCAGCGCTTCTCCAAGCGCTGCACCGAGCTGCCCAACATTGCCGACCATTAGATCATCCACTCCTTCCTCGAGAGCACCACATGCTATAGCTTGGTATGCAAGTTAGGGAGGAGCCCACCCCCCGATGCAAACCGGCTATTTGAAGTGGCCTCGAAGTACGCCTCAAGGGAGGAGGCGGCCAATGCCATTTAATGGTAAGAAGGGAAAACGTCCCGAGAAACACCCGCAGGGGACGACAAGACAAAGGGCCTCTCGAAGAAGCGGAAACACGGCAAGAAGAGAAAAAAGCTCCGGGCACCCCGCGAAACGGGCGACGTCGAAGACGAGGCTCTCGCAATCGACCCTAACCACAAGGGGCCTCGAGGTCCCCCGCGTGGTGGGGGCATCTTTGACGACCTCCTCAAGAAGCCATGCCCGTACCACAAGACCGCAGTCGCTCACACCCTTGAGCAGTGTGAAATGCTACGGAAGTTTTACAACCGCATCCCTCGAAAGGACGGCGGTCAGCCCAAGGATGGCGGTGGCAAGGACGACGACGGATACCCCGAGGTCGAACACGTGTTCTTCATTATGGGAGGCCCCGCAGCCAATCTAAAACCTCGGCAGAGGAGGAGGGAACGCAGGAAGGTCCTGCTGGCCCGACCAGCGACCCCTTCGTACCTCGACTGGTCTTCAGAGACCATCTCGTTCGGTCGTGAGGATCATCCCGACCATATCCCAAACCCCGGACAGTATCCCCTCGTCGTCGACCCCGTCATCGGCAACACGCGCTTCTCCAAGGTGCTCATGGACGGGGGCAGCAGCCTCAACATCCTGTATGCTCCAACTTTGGAGCTCATGGGAATCAGCACCAGTGAGCTGCGCCCCAATAAGTCCTCCGTCCATGGAGTAGCGCCTGGAAAACGCGTCTAAACTCTCGGGCAGATCGACCTGCCCGTCTGCTTCGGAACCCCGGCAAACTTCCACAAGGAAGTACTCACCTTCGAGGTAGTGGGCTTCAAAGGAGCCTACCACGCCATCCTGGGAAGGCCATGCTACGCCAAGTTCATGGCCATCCCCAACTACACCTACCTCAAGCTGAAGATGCCGGGACCTCACGGAGTCATCACAGTTGGCCCAACGGTCGAACACGCCTATGAATGCGACGTCGAGAGCATCGAGCTCGCGGAGGCTCTTGCCCTCGACGAGTCCCTCATAGCGGATCTGGAGGCGATCGTCAACACGCCCCCTGACGCCAACAAACGACAACCTGGGAGCTTCGCGCCCGCCGAGGACACCAAAACTGTCCCCCTCAGCCCCGACAACTGCGACGGCAAGGTGCTGAAGATCAGTTCCACCCTCAGTAACAAATAGGAAGTGGTGCTCGTTGACTGTCTCCGCGCCTACGCTGACATCTTTGCGTGGAGCCCCTCTGACATGCCAAGCATTCCGAGGAAGGTCGCCGAGCACTCTCTTGACATCCGCCCCCACTCCAAGCCGGTCAAACAGCGCCTTCGCCGCTTCGACGAAATGAAACGGCGGGCGATCGGCGAAGAGGTACGCAAGCTTCTGGAGGCCGGGTTCATCAAGGAGGTTTTTCATCCTGAGTGGCTAGCTAATCCTGTACTAGTAAAGAAAAAAAATGGGAAGTGGAGAATGTGCGTAGATTACACCAGTTTGAATAAAGCATGCCCAAAAGTCCCATTCCCTTTACCGCGTATAGACCAGATTATAGACTCCACGGCGGGATGTGAACTTCTGTGTTTCCTTGATGCATACTCCGGTTACCATCAGATTAAGATGAAGGAGTCCGACCAGCTCGCGACTTTCTTTATCACTCCTTTTGGCATGTACTGCTACGTTACGATGCCCTTCGGCCTTCGAAACGCCGGGGCCACGTACCAACGTTGTATGCTCTACGTCTTCGGGGATCATATAGGTCGTGTCGTAGAAGCGTATGTCGACGATATCGTTGTAAAAACCAGGAAGGCGGACAACCTGGTGCGCGACCTCGAGGTCGTGTTTAGCTGCCTCAGGGCGCATGGAGTAAAACTCAACCCCGAGAAGTGCGTCTTCGGTGTGCCTCGAGGTATGCTCTTGGGTTTCATTGTCTCCGAACGAGGCATCGAGCCCAACCCGGAAAAGGTCACGGCCATCAAGCAGATGGATCCAATCCGCGACCTAATGGGTGTACAGAGGGTAATGGGATGCCTGGCATCCCTAAGCCACTTCATCTCTCGTCTCGGGGAGAAGGGGTTACCTCTGTATCGACTTTTGAGGAAATCAGAGCACTTCACCTGGACCACGGAGGCCCAGGAAGCTCTCGATCGACTCAAAGCGGCGTTAACAAACACGCCGATCCTCACCTCACCCAAAGAGGGCGAACCCCTCCTCCTCTACGTCGCAGCAACCACTCAAGTCGTCAGAGCGGTTATAGTGGCGGAAAGAACCGAGGAAGGACACTCCCTGCCGGTCCAGCGACCGGTGTACTACCTCAGCGAAGTTCTGACCGAGACCAAGATGAGGTATCCCCACGTCCAGAAGCTGATCTACGCCATTGTGCTAGCTCGACGTAAACTGCGGCACTACTTCGAGGCTCACCCAGTGACTGTCGTGTCGTCCTTCCCACTGGGTGAAATCATCCAGAACCACGAGGTCTCTGGGCGAATCTCAAAATGGTCGACAGAGCTGATGGGGGAGACCCTCACTTATGCGCCAAGGAAAGCCATCAAGTCCCAGATCTTGGCGGACTTCGTAGCCGAATGGACCAACACTCAGCTCCCCCCTCGAAGTCCAGCCTTGACTGCTGGGAAATGTACTTCGACGGCTCGGTGATGAAGACTGGCGCAGGCGCCGGCCTGCTGTTCATTTCACCCCACGGGGAGCACCTCCGGTACGCCGTGCGACTCAACTTCCCCGCGTCCAACAATATGACGGAGTATGAAGCGCTCCTTGATGGCTTGAAAATCGCGCTCGAGCTCGGCATTAAGCGCCTCGACATCCGCGGCGACTCGCAACTGGTCGTCGACCAGGTGATGAAGGAGTCGAGCTGCCACGACTAAAAGATGGCGGCCTACTACCAGGCGGTACGCGACCTTGAAGACAAGTTCGACGGCCTCGAGCTTCATCACATCACACGAAGATATAACAAGGAGGCCGATGAATTGGCAAAAATCGCGTCAGGACGAGCCACCGTTCCCCCGAACGTATTCGCCAAGGACATCAATAGGCCCTCGATTACCATCACCCCCTCGGCCAGAGCCTCGATCGCAGTCGACGCTCAAGGGGCCGCCCTCGGTCCCACGAGCACGGAACTCTTGGCGGATGAGGACGAGCCCATGGGGTACGAGGCTTGCTCGGGAGAAGAAGATAGAGCAGAGGCAATGGAAATCGACGAAGTCCCAGCACCTCGAGATTAGCAGAGTCCGTACCTTGACTGGCTCGATCAAGGCGTTCTGCCAAACGATCGAACGGAGGCAAGGCGCGTTGCAAGGAAGGCTAAGCGGTTCCTCATCATCGAAGGAGAATTATACAGACGGGGAACCTCGGGGGTCTTGCAGCATTGCATCTCGATACCCGAGGGAAAGGAGCTCATCCGCGACATCCATGCGTGTGACATCCCTGATGTCAACATGATTAAAAGTGCACTTAAAACCAATACAAAAGGGAATTATGGGTTGAAACTTAAAAATCCATCAAAAATTCAATTTTTAAATTCAAAAACAAGGGTTGTTTGACACCCAACTGGAAACACGAGATTTTTGTACTAAACTTGAAAATCTCCAAAAATAAAAGTTGTTTTTCATCACAAATAAACCCTAGTCACTGTTTGGAACTTTTGAAAATTTTGCAGTTTAGTCCCTCGAAAACTCGAAATACCATTCTGGGCACCTTTTTGTATTTGGGGTGTTTGAGCTCGAAAAATTTGGAATTTCAGGTTCATCCCAAAAAGAAAGTTGTGTCCCATCTCCCAAACTCCAACTTTTATTTTCACACCTTTTCAAGTTCAGTTCAAATTTTTGGAGAAAATTCGAATTGGAAAACGGAGCTCCACGGGCGCCAACAGTGCCCCTGGCGCGCCCCTGCGCTGGCCGGAGCTCGGCCGCCACGTGGCCGGCGAGCGGTGCAGGCAGCGCCGAGCTGGCCGAGCCGCGGCGGACGCTGGCGCTTGTCGCCTAGCACTTGTCCAGCCCCTCCCGAGCTGTCGCATCGCCGTCGTCAAGCCGCCTTGCCTCGCGCCGCGGAGCGCCATCATGGCGGTCGCGCGCCGCCGTGGCCGCACGCGCGCTCGCGCCGTGCTGAGCGCTCTACAGGCCGTGATACCGTCCCGCTATGCTCCAAGAGCACTGTAGAGGATCCCCCGACGTCACTCAAGGATCTCTTCGCCCGGTCGAGTCGTTCGCGCGCTGCCCGAGCTCGCGCCGCATTCATGGCGGTCTGCTCGCGCCGCGCCGTGCGCTCGCACGCTCCCGAGGCAGCACAGTGCCTCCCTCGCGTGCCCAAGCACTCCACCGAGCCATTCGCACACTCCACTCACTCGCTCACTTAGCCATTTTCACTTCCCCGCGCTCGCTCCGTCGTCTTCTTCCTCGTGCCGCACGGACCGAGCCGAGCTTCGCCGAGAAATTCACCTTCCACACTCCACCATTCCCAAATTCATCGCGCACGAAGCTAGACCTCTACCCTAGCTCCAAATCCCCCCACTTCCCCCGAGCTATTGTCACTTCTCCGGCGAGAAATCAAGATTTCCCCCAAATCGCGATTTTCGGCCGCCGGAGCACCCTCACGTCGAGACCCCACTCCGAGCCGTCCCCGAGGTCAACCGAGCATGCCATTAGCTTCCTCGAGCTCCACTGGTGCTCTAGGACCCTTCAAACCCCGACGAACGCCTCCGACCTCACCGGCGTAGCAGTCGCGGCGGCCGTACCGCCACCGCTCGTCGCCGGCGAAACCCCGAGCTTCCCCGGCCTCCCAACCGTCCCCAACCGACTCGTGGTGAGCCCCTGATGCTTTTCCCCCACTTCCCCGACCCTAGCTCGCCGCCGTTTGGCCGGCGCAACTCCGGCGAGAGCCGAGGGCATAAGTTCATCGTCTTCGTTTTTCTAGGGTCCTCTGCGCAAAAACCAGGGACTTGTTCGTAAGGTTTTGAAAGTTCTAGGGTCCCCGGCGTAAAAAGATTCTTAACCCTAGATCTAATTTTCCCGAATCTTGTAAAATCCGTTAAAAATCGTACAAAAATCAGAAAAATGCACAAAAATACTCCCTGGATTCGTGAGATTGTAAACTCCAATCTCCTTTAAACATGTGTATACTTTTGGTGAACCATTTTTGAATTAAAATTCAAACTGTGGAAATTGAAACTTGTGCACCATTTCAAATCCAGAGCTCCGCTAGGGTTGATCTTTGGATATGTTGTTTTTAGTGACTTTGGACACCTTGTGTCCAAAGGGGACCTAAAAATATGCAGTGTAGCTCCAGTTATGAATTAAAATGTGTTTCCTGTCTTTTTGCAGTACAGAAATCATTAAAAATAATATGTGCAGTGAAAAATGACCATTTTGCTCCAGAGGACTAAAAACTTGTTAGCACACCTGTTAAAAATGAGAAACTTAATTTTTGCTCTGTTTAGACTAGCAAATAAATACATATTTGTTTTTGGATAGAAATTTATTGAGGACTGTCCAAGGGTTATTTTGAGCCACCACTTGGCCAGAGCCCTCCTCATGCTTATGACTAGCTTTGGTAGGAAAATCTCCTGAAATGGATGAATTTTCGATTTTATATGAATTTATTTCATTTCTGCAGACAGCTGATTGATTTATTTTTAATAAATTATGTGTAGCTCAGATTTAGCTAAATTTTGGAGTGAGCTTAGCTCTTATACTCCAGTAGTTGTCATAAAGTTTATAGATAAAAATGATGAACAGAAATGGAGAAACAAAAATGAGAAGTAATCTAGATGGAAATTGAGTTATATAAAAGAATAAACCTTTTTGTTAGTTAGTTGGAATAAAATAAAGGGAATCTGAAATTCTAGAACAGCACCCTAAATTGTGAAGTAATAGATGGAATTCTTTTATATATGTACACAATCACCATCGAAGTCAAATAAAAATTTTCCACACCTACACCCTGTTTTTGTGAAGAATATAGTAGTACTTAAGCATGTCTAGGTGAATATGGCCTTCAAAGGCCTTAATCTTAAAATCAATAGGCAGCCACCTTAAGCTATGCATCTCATGTAGAAGGCGCTATCCCGGACGGCAACTACCACCTCATCCCCGCTGACGAGGAAGGAGTCCCGGAGGAAGGTGCCGGTGCAGGATCGACCAACCCGGAGGCTAACCCCCAGCTTGAGCAAGAAGGCAAGCCCCGGAGCATAACCTAACCTTTACCAATTACGCATCTATGAATTTCCTATGCTTGTGCATTTACGTTTCAAGGAGTTGATTGAATACCTTAGCTGCACATTTCCTAGTACCTATGACTTGCAACACTTGTATGGAAGGGATCGATAGAGCATTGCTATAGGTTCGTTACAAGTCGAGTGATTTCCTGTCACTCGCGAGATATAGGAATTGCTTGTCTATACTTATGTTGGAATCATAAGGATTGACGGGCGGGATGATAGATGTAGATCTCCCGTCCGTGTATGATAATTGATTAAGGTCGGAAGGTGTGGATGCGTGTGTCAAGTTTTTGAACGTACCACATGCATGCCGATGTATGGGGATCGGTAAGCCCGGTACCAGATTGAAGCAGCTAGGGCCGATAGCCATCTCTCCTTGGAAACTTTGTTTTCCCCTGCCGTACACTTGTGGATATATGCGTGAGACTGTGAGTGAAGCAGTAAACCTTTATCCTAAGGAAATGGACCCGGTTCCGAATTGTGGATCGATGGGAAAGGTTGGGAAATGCTTGTACCTTTTATAGCAAGCAGAGTATCCGTGTGTGTTGGGTTTCCCCTGGCCAGGTAGCAGAAATTCGGTTCGAACTGTCCGCTTCTCGCGGTTAATGAGACTGCTTGACCGCCTTGCTACATTGAGTAACAAGTGGAACTTTGGGATTGATAAACTTGTTCTATGAATTAAATTGTATTGCACCACTTGTATGCTTAGAGAGGATGCTAATCTAGAATGGATAAATTTACTAGAATATGATGCTAAAACTTGAAAGCAAGGACCTACTTTTAGTTGCTTTTTGGCAAACAAACCCACCAGCCAAAAGCCTCTCATTGTCTAGATGTCGGTGATGTAGATTTCACTCGACGGGTAAGCCTTGCTGAGTATTAGTATACTCAGCCTTGCTTGTGGCATTGATTTACAGGTACCATGTTGGATGTGGCCGTCGATGCTTTGACTTGGCCTACCCAGGTTCCCCCTGGATGGCACATCGAATGGGTTCCGTCCTCTGCCGAGGATCGGGAGGAGTAGCATCGTGGCAGGCTTCAGCACGGTGTTATTTGTATCGTCGTTAGATTCTTCCGCTGCAATGAACCATCTAAATTCCGCTGCTTTGAACCTTTAATTTCCGCTGCAAGACTTTGATACTCTGATTTAAATTCGAACTCGGTTTGTAATAACTTTGAGATTCTATTTATGTATGTCAATTTGTGGAATGTTGTAATCTTTAGAACTCACCTTCGTGTGGGCGTGCTGTTGTTTCGATCGAGAAAAGTACGTGGTTAATCGGGTTTAATCCGACGGCGCTCCAGCTTATTCCGGATTAAGTGCCTGACTACTCGATTAGTGGTCCCGAGGTACTTAACTTGGAATAATTTCGGAGTGGTCCGCCACAGCTGGCATCAGAGCCGAAGCAGCGCACCGGAGAGAGCAACAAATCTTTAATAAACATTTTTGAATAAAATTTGCCAACTCGTACTTCCGCCGCGCCTCGCGAAGGAAGGTTAATTTAGGACCGTTAAGGATGTTACCTAGAGCGTGAAGCCTATGTGGGTTAAGGGATCGCGATATGATAGGTGGCAAATAGTATATTATACTGACTTCCAGCACATTTCATTCTGTCATTTACTTTACGCAATGGTGGGCGCAAGGTACGGCGATTGCTGTAACGTACCATGGCACTATATGAAAATATAGTGGCGGCACATAGTCAATACGCTGTGATGGCGTATGAAATTAGAATAGCATGGTGGGCGCAAGGTACGGCGATTGCTGTAGCGTACCACGACATCATATGCAAATATGATGGCGGCACAAAGTCAATACGCTATCTCATGAGCGTATGAAACTGTCAATATGTTGCTTTGGTGACATATGAACATTGCCCGTTCAATGTTAAACGTTCGGGTGCCACCTCTATAGCGGGTGGTAATGAATGGAGACGCTTTCGTGAGTGCTGGCACGAAAGGTTGATTATACATGCTCTGGAATGGAATTTTCTGCAGGTACACTAACCGCGAATCCGTATGTTGAAACGGTTAGAAAAGTTCGGCTAGATAATATAGGGAGAGACGGATATTGCCTAGCCACCGGCACTAACTTCGTAGGCCAAAAGTTTATTGGCATGTATGTTGGTGAGAACGAATAGGCCGCTCATGCATTGCATCTCACTGAATTAATATTGAGTTTTAATAAGTGACCAAATTGAACCGCCGTCGAAATTGAAATCACAACCCAAAAATCCTGCTGAGACCAGTCTGTTGCACCCTTAATTAGAAACTGAAAACTCTATCAAATGAAAAAGTGTTCAACATGAAAGATGTCACAAATATTGTGAAGTATAAGCTGTAGAAATTTCAACGAAAATGGCTCAGTAAAACTGGAGTTATGCTAAAAATAGTAACCCCCTGTCTGCTGGAAATTTCTGGGGACAGTGAGATAAAAATTGAATTTTTACACCATCTTAACGACAGTTTCTGCTCAAACCTCCAACATGAAACTTGTTAGGATTTACTTAAACAATGTCCTGGTCAAAATTAGGAATTTTTTAGCTCATAGATTTCGAGTTTTGTAATTTTTATTACACTGTCCAGAATCTGTTTTTGTTTTCTTTGGCGCTAACCGGTTCTCACCCTTGCCCTTTTTCTTTTGGTTCAGAATGGACGCTCTCGCTGACCTGGCCAGCTACCCCAACGACGTGTCCTTCTTTGATTGCTTGGGATGGGAAGGCTTCCCTAGCATCTTGTGGTCGGTTTTGCAGGCGCTTGACTACCCTACACCGCCACAGTATGAGAGGACTATCATCCGAGACCGCGGTGTGACTCGTTCCCATGTACGTTTGGTGGTATATCGCCACCCGCCGTGTCCTAGCTCCCCCACTTGGACGGTGGAAGTTCACGGACACCACATGGAGACGACGTGTGAGCTAGCCGCCTTGAATGGCATTAGTTCTTTTGTTGCTCAAAACCAGGAGTTGGTAGAGCACCAGTTACTAGGGTTGTTCCCACCGACTCAGCCGGATGATCCCCATTGGATGAGACGCTACCTTAGCTCCCCTTTGAGGATGGCGGAGAACCCCGTCGCTGCAGCCGCCTTGATGATGAGGTGGATACGAGCCTACCACCATTTGCAGGCACTTCTTGGACGGTCGCAGAGCGAGATGCTCAACCTTGCTATGGACATGTCCGCCCGTGCCCGTGACATAGGGGTTGAGAGGACCTCCTTGTCCATTGAGGTGACCACTAGAGATGCCATGATTGCTGACTTGGAGAGGCAACTGAATGACCTCCACATTGCACACAACAACACCCAAAATGAGTTAGCACAAACAAGGGATGAGCTTGAGGAGGTACACGGTACCTTGGAGCATGCAAATGCCATGCTAGCCGCCCATGACGCTCAGCACCTTCTTGAGCAAGAAGGAGGGGATGGAGAAGGAGAGGCCCCCGATTCCGACATGGACACCGAGGATGACATGCCGCCCCTTCCAGCTCCACCTTCACCTATGGGCAGCGAGGCTACCGCTAACAACCTAGATGATTTTTAGAGTGGTAGTAGCAAGTTCCTCCGCTAGGCCTAAATTTTGGCTTCATGTTGTAATAGGCTAGATGGAGTTGAGCTCCCCTTTTTATCTTTTGGTGGCAATGTAAATTAATGATGTGGTTGTGTGAGCAAAACTGATGAAGTTGTAATAGCTGTGTTGAAAACATTCGGCAGCTAACCTTGTTTTAATTATTGATGGGTTTTCCATTCATTTCTGGGCTGTGATGTGAACTACAAAGTTGTTTGGAATTTGTCAAACAAAATGATCACCAAATTGCAACCCCATTGGTTAAGAGAAATAAAAATGGCAACCAAAACACTACAGCTCGGCCTGCTGAAAAACAGCAAACGCAGAGAGCTAAAGATTGAATTTTTCGGCTTAGTTCCAGTACGAATTTGAATCTGAGCCCAACATGAAAGTTGTAGAGCATGAAATTTTCGAGCTACTGACCGAATTGGAGCATTTGACTAGTTGCCTGTTGGGAGATATGATTTTTCTTCCAAACTGCGTGCTGACTTGTCATTCTGCGCAGTATACTTCAATATATTGTCACGTTCTATCTTGTCATTCATTATGCAAGCTTATGAAATGTGGCTAATACAAGTACCTACTGCAGATGGCAATCACCCGCAGCGGTCACGACGCTAGTGGCTCCAACGCTAACCAGCAGGGGCCAGAGGGGCAACAACAGCCGCCGCCACCTCCTCCACCGCAGCAACCTCCGACGTGGCAGCAGCTGTATGCCACGCAGACGGAGATTCTCCGGAACCTGCAGCATCAGCAGCAAATGATGCAGCAGCAGATGCTTCAGCAGGGAGGTCAACGGGCCCCTCAGCCTCAGGTGGCAAGATATGAGGATTTCCTGGCAACACACCCGCCGATATTCTCACGAGCTGATGAGCCCTTGGAGGCCGACACCTGGATTCGAGCCGTCGAGTCCAAGTTCACCATCCTGGCGACGCCTTGCACGTCCAACCGCAAGGTCGTGTTCGCGGCGCAGCAGCTCCGCGGCCCAGCTCTCCTATGGTGGGAGAACTACCTGGCCCTGCAGCAGGAGGGTCATGTGGTTGAGTGGGATGAGTTCAAGGCTGCATTCAAGACTCATCACATTCCGGCAGGTCTGGTAGAGCGGAAATTGAATGAATTTTTGGCGCTGACCCAGGGTACCCGCACAGTGCTCCAGTACGCCCAGGCCTTCAATGGTCTGTGCCCATACGCGGGTCATCACGCCGACTCCGACGAGAAGAAGCTGGAGAGGTTCCGACGTGGCCTTAACACCAAGTTGAAGGCACAGTTGGCCACCACCCGTGCTGCCACGTACGGCGATCTGGTGAACCTTGCCATCACCCAGGAAGACGCCAATATGGTGCACAAGGCGGAGAAGAAAAGGAAGACTCCCGTTGGACCTTCGAGCGCGCAGCCGCCGAGATTCCGTTTGGTTCCCCCGGCTGCACCGCAAGGACAGTCCAGGGCACCTCAGGGAGGTGGATGGGTTGCTAGGCCGCCACAGCCTAACGCGCCCCGTTTCCCTCCACCGCCGCAGCAGCAGCAGGCACCAAGGCAGAATGCACAACAGTCAGCTCGCCCTGGAGCCGGCTATCAGTGCTTCAAGTGTGGAAGTAAGGATCACTTTATCAAGGATTGCCCGCAGAACAAGCAGCAGAACCAGCGCCCGGGAAATCAGAAAGGCAAGGGCAAACAGCAGCAGCGCGTGCAGGTTCGGCAAGGACGGCTCAACTACACCACTTTGGCCGACCTACCCGAGGGAGCCCCAGACATGACTGGTACCTTCCCTATCTGCACTCAACCTGCTGTGATATTGTTTGATTCCGGGGCAACACATAGTTTTATAAGCACCAGGTTTCATGTGAAATGCGGACTAAAATCGTACCATACCAAATCATCATATGTGATATCAACTGCGGGAGGTAAAATTGCATCCAACCAAGTCACCCGAAAAGTTCCAATCAGGCTGGGAAGTAAAACATTTCCTGCTGATTTAATTCTGCTTGGTATGGAAGGAATTGACATTGTGTTAGGAGCCAATTGGATGACTCAACATAAGTCGTGCTAGATGTCGCGGAAAGAGTTGTTGAGATAAACTCGCCTACGCATGGCCCGAGTGTGCTATATCTGCCACAACGGACTTGCGTCGATGCGTGTGCTTATACAATGGTAGAAACCCAACTAAAGGACATTCCGGTGGTATGTGAGTATGCCGATGTATTTCCGGATGAGTTACCTGGGATGCCACCGGATAGGGACATTGAATTTGTGATTGAACTTCAACCTGGCACAACACCTATATCAAAGAGACCGTATAGAATGCCGCCCAATGAATTGGCTGAATTAAAAATTCAACTCCAAGAACTGCTAGACAAGGGTTTCATTCGTCCAAGTGTATCGCCTTGGGGATGTCCCGCTATCTTTGTGAAAAAGAAGGACCATTCCTTGAGGTTGTGTATTGATTACCGGCCTCTCAATGCGGTAACTATTAAGAACAAGTACCCACTCCCCCGTATTGACATCCTGTTTGACCAACTAGCTGGCGCCAGAGTGTTCTCCAAGATTGACCTTCGCTCTGGCTATCACCAAATAAAAATCAGGCCTTGTGACATTCCAAAGACTGCCTTTTCTACACGTTATGAACTTTATGAATTCTTGGTTATGTCTTTTGGACTCACCAATGCCCCAGCCTACTTCATGTACCTCATGAATTCGGTCTTCATGTCAGAGCTAGACAAGTTTGTGGTGGTTTTCATTGACGACATTCTTATATATTCTAAGAATGAGGAAGAGCATGCCGAGCACCTTCGCATTGTTCTTCAAAGGTTGAGAGATCACCAGCTCTACGCCAAGTTCTCCAAGTGTGAATTCTGGTTAGAGAGCGTGAAGTTCTTAGGTCACACGGTTTCCAAGGATGGTATATCCATGGATCCAACCAAAGTGCAAGAAGTGCTAGATTGGCAACCACCTACCTTTGTCCACGAGATTCGGAGTTTTCTGGGTTTAGCCGGTTGTTATCGCCGTTTTATTCCGGACTTCTGTCGGATTGCGAAACCCATGACCGAACTCTTGAAGAAGGGAGTCAAATTTGAGTGGAATGACCAATGTGATGAAGCTTTCCACACCTTGCGAAGACATTTAACTTCAGCCCCAGTTTTAGCTCAGCCCGATTGCACCAAGCCTTATGATGTCTACTGCGATGCATCAGGCACCAGACTTGGCTATGTCCTCATGCAAGAGAACCGACTCATTGCTTATGCTTCTCAAGCACTTCGGCCTCATGAGCAAAACTACCCCACGCATGATCTTGAGTTAGCAGCGGTTATTCATGCTCTCAAGATGTGGAGATACTATTTGATGGGTGTTCCATGCAACATATACACAGACCACAAGAGCCTCAAATATGTTTTCACTCAGGCACATTTGAATATGAGGCAGCGAAGATGGTTGGAGTTAGCAAAGGACTATGACCTTAGCGTGCATTATCACCCCGGGAAGGCTAATGTAGTTGCGGATGCACTAAGCCGCAAGGCTCATTGCCATTGTCTTTCCGTAGAGTCCTACGCTGACACCCTGTGTCATGAAATGGCAAAGCTCAATTTAGAGATTGTTCCGCACGGGTACTTCAACCATATTGCAGTTGAACCAACCTTGCACGATCAGATTGTTGTAGCCCAATTAAATGACGCGAGCATTAAAATCCTTAAAAGGAAATTGTCAAAGGAGAAGGTGAAAGAGAAGTACAAGTGTTTCCGGTTAGATGGGCAGGGAGTGATGTGGTTTGGACATCGCCTCGTGGTGCCCAAAAACACGGAACTCCGGAGGAAGATTATGGATGAGGCCCATCTCTCCAAATTTTCCATCCATCCCGGTAGCACCAAAATGTACCAAGATTTGAAACAAAATTTTTGGTGGACTAGAATGAAGCGAGAAATTGCCACGTATGTGTCGGAATGTGACACATGCCAGCGGGTTAAGGCTAGCCACTTGAAGGTAGCAGGCACGCTTCAACCTCTACCTATTCCCTCATGGAAGTGGGAAGATATAAGCATGGATTTCATTGTTGGACTTCCCAGAACCCCTCAGGGACACGACTCCATTTGGGTAATTGTGGATCGCCTTACCAAGACCGCACATTTTATTCCGGTCAATACCATTTATGCTGCTAAGAAGTACGCGGAGATTTATTTGGAGTGGATCGTTTGTCTACATGGGGTACCCAAGACGATAATTTCAGATCGTGGTGCTCCGTTCGTAGCACGCTTTTGGGAGCAATTGCAATTGTCCCTAGGCACAAAGCTGATCCGTAGTTCAGCATATCACCCTCAGACTGATGGGCAGACGGAAAGGGTAAATCAAATACTTGAGGATATGCTTCGAGCTTGTGTTATCCATTATGGAAAGAATTGGGAGAAGTGTTTATCTCTGGCCGAATTCTCCTATAACAACAGCTACCAGGCGAGTCTTAAAATGGCACCTTTCGAAGCCTTATATGGTAGAAGATGTCGGACCCCGTTGTGTTGGTCCCAGGCAGGCGAGAGATATACTTATGGCCCTGACCTTGTAAAGGAAGCAGAAGAAAAGGTTAGGATCATTCGTGAAAATTTGAAGACCGCTCAGTCACGGCAAAAGAGTTACTACGATCAACGACGGAAACCACTTCAGTTTGAAGTTGGTGATCACGTGTATCTTAAGGTCTCCCCGACCAAGGGTGTGCAAAGATTTGGATTAAAAGGAAAGCTTGCACCTCGTTATATCGGCCCGTATGAAATTATTCAACAATGTGGGCCAGTGGCCTATCAAGTGAAGCTTCCCAAGAAACTCTCAGCCGTACATGATGTATTTCATGTTTCTCAACTCAAGAGGTGTCTTCGTGTTCCGACCGAAGTTGTTGAACAAGAGGAACTCTCGGTTGAACCGGATCTCTCTTATGATGAGCATCCCGTCAAGATCCTCGACGACAAGGAGAGACAGACACGAAGGAAGGGAGTTAAAATGTACAAAATTCAGTGGAGTCATCACTCCGAGGAGGAAGCCACATGGGAAACCGAGGACTATCTTAAGAAGAATTACCCCGACATTCTTTCGTAAGCCAAGGTATTTCTTTCCCCTCTTTATTCCTAAGTTTAATCGAATCTCGGGACGAGATTCCTTTTAAGGAGGGTAGGCTGTGACATCCCTGATGTCAACATGATTAAAAGTGCACTTAAAACCAATACAAAAGGGAATTATGGGTTGAAACTTAAAAATCCATCAAAAATTCAATTTTTAAATTAAAAAACAAGGGTTGTTTGACACCCAACTGGAAACTCGAGATTTTTGTACTAAACTTGAAAATCTCCAAAAATAAAAGTTGTTTGTCATCACAAATAAACCCTAGTCACTGTTTGGGACTTTTGAAAATTTTGCAGTTTAGTCCCTCGAAAACTCGAAATACCGTTCTGGGCACCTTTTTGTATTTGGGGTGTTTGAGCTCGAAAAACTTGGAATTTCAGGTTCATCCCAAAAAGAAAGTTGTGTCCCATCTCCCAAACTCCAACTTTTATTTTCACACGTTTTCAAGTTCAGTTCAAATTTTTGGAGAAAATTCGAATTGGAAAACGTGGCTCCACGGGCGCCAACAGTGCCCCTGGCGCGCCCCTGCGCTGGCCGGAGCTCGGCCGCCACGTGGCCGGCGAGCGGCGCAGGCAGCGCCGAGCTGGCCGAGCCGCGGCAGACGCTGGCGCTTGTCGCCTAGCACTTGTCCAGCCCCTCCCGAGCGGTCGCATCGCCGTCGTCAAGCCGCCTTGCCTCGCGCCGCGGAGCGCCATCATGGCGGTCGCGCGCCGCCGTGGCCGCACGCGCGCTCGCGCCGCGCTGAGTGCTCTGCAGGCCGCGATACCGTCCCGCTACGCTCCAAGAGCACTGTAGAGGATCCCCCGACGTCACTCAAGGATCTCTTCGCCCGGTCGAGTCGTTCGCGCGCTGCCCGAGCTCGCGCCGCATTCATGGCGGTCTGCTCGCGCCGCGCCGTGCGCTCGCACGCTCCCGAGGCAGCACAGTGCCTCCCTCGCGTGCCCAAGCACTCCACCGAGCCATTCGCACACTCCACTCACTCGCTCACTTAGCCATTTTCACTTCCCCGCGCTCGCTCCGTCGTCTTCTTCCTCGCGCCGCACGGACCGAGCCGAGCTTCGCCGAGAAATTCACCTTCCACACTCCACCATTCCCAAATTCATCGCGCACGAAGCTAGACCTCTACCCTAGCTCCAAATCTCCCCACTTCCCCCGAGCTATTGTCACTTCTCCGGCGAGAAATCAAGATTTCCCCCAAATCGCGATTTTCGGCCGCCAGAGCACCCTCACGTCGAGACCCCACTCCGAGCCGTCCCCGAGGTCAACCGAGCACGCCATTAGCTTCCTCGAGCTCCACTGGTGCTCTAGGACCGTTCAAACCCCGACGAACGCCTCCAACCTCACCGGCGTAGCAGTCGCGGCGGCCGCACCGCCACCGCTCGTCGCCGGCGAAACCCCGAGCTTCCCCGGCCTCCCAACCGTCCCCAACCGACTCGTGGTGAGCCCCTGATGCTTTTCCCCCACTTCCCCGACCCTAGCTCGCCGCCGTTTGGCCGGCGCAACTCCAGCGAGAGCCGAGGGCATAAGTTCATCGTCTTCGTTTTTCTAGGGTCCTCTGCGTAAAAACCAGGGACTTGTTCGTAAGGTTTTGAAAGTTCTAGGGTCCCCGGCGTAAAAAGATTCTTAACCCTAGATCTAATTTTCCCGAATCTTGTAAAATCCGTTAAAAATCGTACAAAAATCAGAAAAATGCACAAAAATACTCCCTGGATTCGTGAGATTGTAAACTCCAATCTCCTTTAAACATGTGTATACTTTTGGTGAACCATTTTTGAATTAAAATTCAAACTGTGGAAATTGAAACTTGTGCACCATTTCAAATCCAGAGCTCCGCTAGGGTTGATCTTTGGATATGTTGTTTTGTAGTGACTTTGGACACCTTGTGTCCAAAGGGGACCTAAAAATATGCAGTGTAGCTCCAGTTATGAATTAAAATGTGTTTCCTGTCTTTTTGCAGTACAGAAATCATTAAAAATAATCTGTGCAGTGAAAAATCACCATTTTGCTCTAGAGGACTAAAAACTTGTTAGCACACCTGTTAAAAATGAAAAACTTAATTTTTGCTCTGTTTAGACTAGCAAATAAATACATATGTGTTTTTGGATAGAAATTTATTGAGGACTGTCCAAGGGTTATTTTGAGCCACCACTTGGCCAGAGACCTCCTCATGCTTATGACTAGCTTTGGTAGGAAAATCTCCTGAAATGGATGAATTTTCGATTTTATATGAATTTATTTCATTTCTGCAGACAGCTGATTGATTTATTTTTAATAAATTATGTGTAGCTCAGATTTAGCTAAATTTTGGAGTGAGCTTAGCTCTTATACTCCAGTAGTTGTCATAAAGTTTATAGATAAAAATGATGAACAGAAATGGAGAAACAAAAATGAGAAGTAATCTAGATGGAAATTGAGTTATATAAAAGAATAAACCTTTTTGTTAGTTAGTTAGAATAAAATAAAGGGAATCTGAAATTCCAGAACAGCACCCTAAATTGTGAAGTAATAGATGGAATTCTTTTATATATGTACACAATCACCATCGAAGTCAAATAAAAATTTTCCACACCTACACCCTGTTTTTGTGAAGAATATAGTAGTACTTAAGCATGTCTAGGTGAATATGGCCTTCAAAGGCCTTAATCTTAGAATCAATAGGCAGCCACCTTAAGCTATGCATCTCATGTAGAAGGCGCTATCCCGGACGGCAACTACCAACTCATCCCCGCTGACGAGGAAGGAGTCCCGGAGGAAGGTGCCGGTGCAGGATCGACCAACCCGGAGGCTAACCCCCAGCTTGAGCAAGAAGGCAAGCCCCGGAGCATAACCTAACCTTTACCAATTACGCATCTATGAATTTCCTATGCTTGTGTATTTACGTTTCAAGGAGTTGATTGAATACCTTAGCTGCACATTTCCTAGTACCTATGACTTGCAACACTAGTATGAAAGGATCGATAGGGCATTGCTTTAGGTCCGTTACAAGTCGAGTGATTCCTTGTCACTCGCGAGACATAGGAATTGCTTGTCTTTACTTATGTTGGAATCATAAGGATTGACGGGCGGGATGATAGATGTAGATCTCCCGTCCGTGTATGATAATTGATTAAGGTCGAAATATGTGGTTGAGTGTGTCAAGTTTTTGAACGTACCACATGCATGCCGATATATGGGAGTCGGTAAGCCCGGTACCAGATTGAAGCAGCTAGGGCCGATAGCCATCTCTCCTTGGAAACTTTGTTTTCCCCTGCCGTACACTTGTGGATATATGCGTGAGACTGTGAGTGAAGCAGTAAACCTTTATCCTAAGGAAATGGACCCGGTTCCGAATTGTGGATCGATGGGAAAGGTTGGGAAATGCTTGTACCTTTTATAGCAAGCAGAGTATCCGTGTGTGTTGGGTTTCCCCTGGCCAGGTAGCAGAAATTCGGTTCGAACTGTCCGCTTCTCGCGGTTAATGAGACTGCTTGACCGCCTTGCTACATTGAGTAACAAGTGGAACTTTGGGATTGATAAACTTGTTCTATGAATTAAATTGTATTGCACCACTTGTATGCTTAGAGAGGATGCTAATCTAGAATGGATAAATTTACTAGAATATGATGCTAAAACTTGAAAGCAAGGACCTACTTTTAGTTGCTTTTTGGCAAACAAACCCACCAGCCAAAAGCCTCTCATTGTCTAGATGTCGGTGATGTAGATTTCACCCGACGGGTAAGCCTTGCTGAGTATTAGTATACTCAGCCTTGCTTGTGGCATTGATTTACAGGTACCATGTTGGATGTGGTCGTCGATGCTTTGACTTGGCCTACCTAGGTTCCCCCTGGATGGCACATCGAATGGGTTCCGTCCTCTGCCGAGGATCGGGAGGAGTAGCATCGTGGCAGGCTTCAGCACGGTGTTATTTGTATCGTCGTTAGATTCTTCCGCTGCAATGAACCATCTAAATTCCGCTGCTTTGAACCTTTAATTTCCGCTGCAAGACTTTGATACTCTGATTTAAATTCGAACTCGGTTTGTAATAACTTTGAGATTCTATTTATGTATGTCAATTTGTGGAATGTTGTAATCTCTGGAACTCACCTTCGTGTGGGCGTGCTGTTGTTTCGATCGAGAAAAGTACGTGGTTAATCGGGTTTAATCCGACGGCGCTCCAGCTTATTTCGGATTAAGTGCCTGACTACTCGATTAGTGGTCCCGAGGTACTTAACTTGGAATAATTTCGGAGTGGTCCGCCACAATGCGGGCGTGTGCGGACATCACACTGCCCCACGCACGCTCATAGGCAACGCCTTTCGACAAGGCTTCTACTGGCCCACCGCCGTGGCTGACGCCACGGAGGTGGTACGAACCTGCGAAGGGTGCCAGTTCTACGCACGCAAGACGCACCTCCCTGCCCAGGCGCTTCAAACCATCCCCATCACATGGCCGTTTGCCGTATGGGGCCTCGACCTTGTCGGGCCAATGGCAAAAGCGCCCGGGGGCTTCACGCACCTATTGGTGGCGGTCGACAAATTCTCCAAATGGATAGAAGCTCGACCCATCAATAGAATCAAGTCCGAGCAGGCGGTGCTCTTCTTCACCGACATAATCCATCGGTTTGGGGTTCCGAACTCCATCATCACCGACAACGGCACCCAGTTTACAGGGAAGAAGTTCTTAGAATTCCGCGACAACTTCCACATCCGAGTGGATTGGTCGGCAGTGGCTCACCCACAAACAAACGGTCAAGTAGAACGTGCCAATGGCATGATTCTGCAAGGCCTGAAGCCTAGAATTTACAACAAGCTGAAGAAGTTTGGGCACAGGTGGGTGCAAGAACTGCCATCGGTGGTCTGGAGCCTAAGAACGACCCCGAGCAGAGCAATAGGGTTCTCCCCGTACTTCCTCGTCTACGGGGCAGAGACCATCCTCCCCACGGATCTGGAGTATGGGTCCCCTAGGCTCCGAGCGTACCAAGAACAGCAAAACTGCCGGGCTCGAGGGGACTCGTTGGACCAGGTCGACGAGGCTCGAGACGTGGCCCTACTCCACTCGGCAAGATACCAGCAAAGCCTGCGTCGACAACAAGCTCGAAAAGTCTCTTGATTAAGTGTCGGCTTATAGCCCCCACAGGTTGTGCATGAATAAAACGAACTTTTTTCCATCATGTTTCAAGGGAGGAATGGTTCTACCCTTGATAGAACCACCCCTCCCTCGGGGGCTAAATGGGGAAGGACCCCCGAAAAGATCGTCACTTTTTTTCAAACTCCTTTGCAAACCCTTGAAGGGAACGCACTAGGCGTGAAACGGACAAGGGGAGGGTCGCCTGAGCCGAGTGTTCGCCTACACCTCGAGGCTACGGCAACACCTCACTTCCCTCCGCCTAAGTCATTCACGTACAATCGATCCTAGTGGCGACTTCCTTTCGAGGCACATGCAGCGGACACAATGCGCATCGCAAGGATATCGCATGAAAATAAGCCTCGCTTAAACGAGACAAACAATGTCTAATGTAAACAAGTAGGATGTATGAAACTAAGCGAATTAATCTTACATCATGAAACTCGAATTCCTAAACTACTTTTTTACACTTGGGCTCGATGGCCCGAGACTTTCAGGGATGGCCCCCGCCGCCAAGGTTGTCCTAGCCACCATCATCCTCGCTAGGGAAGAAGACGCCCTCGAAGTGGCCCGCCAGCACACGCGCCGTCTCGTCGGCAGCAGCATCAGCTTCCTCGATCGCCGCCACTGCCTCCTCGTCATTAAGGTTGTCGGCAACGACGTACCCGGCGGCGAGCTTCGAGAGGTCTGCTTGGTAGTGGGTCATGACCACTCCGAGCGCCTTCCGAATCCCAAGCAAGAGGGCCTCCTTCACACGTGAGGTGAAGTGCCCCCCAAGCGCTCGAAGGCGACTGGCAAGGGAACTGCCAGACTGCACGTTGGCACCAGCAATTTCGTTACAGGCTGCTGAGGCAGCCTGCACCAGCTCATCGAGCTCACGCTGGGTCGCCGAGTGTGCCACCAGCAGAGCCTCCTTCAACTCCGTCTCGACCTGAAGCGCCTGCCTTAGCGCTACACCAACAAGACTGTCAGAAACAGAAAAGAACAAAGCAAAAAAGATCGAAACCCGAGCAAAATCAGCTTACCCTCCACCTGACCCTGGGCAGCCTCGAGGACTGTTTCCCCCTCTCGAGCCTGCCGCTCCGCCGTGGCCCGAGCCACCTGCTCTAGCTCGAGCTAGTCTCGAGCCTCCACCAAGAGACGCCGCTCCACTCCAAGCACCGACTCGGCCGTCTCACGCGTGGCTCGCTCACTATCCAGCCAATTGTTGGTGTTCGCGAGCTGATCGCGCATGGTGCGGACTGTGTCGTCCGGGCGGGAGATAACTTCGCCCTTCTCTCGACACTCGGTGGCGGCCCGGTCTCGAGCATCTTGAAGGTCGGCCAGTTGGCGGTCTCGAACTTCCACCACCCCCGATAAACGACGTAGCTCCAACAGCATCGCCGCAATTTGGTCGTTCTTTGCGAACGCGTCCTTGCGGAGTTCCTGTGTAAGACGAGCTAAGCATCATCTGAAAAGCAATTGCGACAAAACACCAGCTCAAGCGAAACACACCTGGTGGACCTTGCCGGCCTCCTCATGAAGACGGAGAACGTCTCGCAGCGCCCGGACAACTTCCTGACCTTACGCCAACTGGACGTCCCATACTCGCTCTTCCGCTACGGCTTCACGAACGAATTGCTTGGGAAGCTCGCTGTGGGATTGCCACATCACGGGGGATCCATGTCCGTCGACACGGGCAGGCATCCCGCTGGGCTCGGCCGTTGCTGGCCCCGTTGGAAGCGAGACGAGGGTCGACGGCGCGGCCCCGCCACTCTCGTGCTCCCGCGGCACGGGGGCTCGCACCTCTAGAACCTCGGCCAGCTCCGATAGATAGGGAAACCCGCTACCAAGGGCCCGCTCCACTCCCCCCTCAAGCGGGGGGGCCACCGCGACGTCCGCCTCCACGTGCGCCACAGGCAGCTCCTCGATGAGAGGAGCCCCCCGTGGCGCGGGGAGGGCGTCCTCAGTCCGAGCGACCTCGGCGCGGGGCTCGACGGCGCCCTCGAGGAGTCGAGGCGGCCTTGGCTCCTCGAGGACCCGGGGCACCTCCTCGCATGTCTGCCGCTCGTCCTGCAGCCCCGCCTGAGCGTCAAAAAAGTGACGAAGTCCTGAACCGCCTCGTTCGTCGGGCCCAGGAGTTGCGAGGACGGGTGGGGCAACGAGCTTGGCCCGACTTTAAGGGCCTTGGTCGGTGCAAGGGAAGGTATGGCCCGTGCACCAGACCGACTACGCCAGGAAAGAATCCAGTCAGAAACTGTAACACCCAGATTTCCAAGAAATCTGAATGCTTCTATATGCGTGCCCAGGATGTCCACAGAACACATATAGATTACAAATATTGAATCACAGAGAACACAATGCTCGAATAAAAATAGTTTACATCAGAGTTTAACACAAGACATAGTCTTAAACAAATAACACAGTGGAAGTCTTAATATTATTAAACGTCTTAACTAGGTAGAGCCTCAAGTCCACAGGGACACCGACTGGTTGAACGCAGCTAGAAGTATGGCAGATCCTCCGGAAACTCAGCAAGCGACTCATCATTCACTGCTCTATCTGTTACCCATCCGGGATTTTGTTGAATAGTTGCAAGTGTAAGTAACCATCTTACTTAACAAGTATAACACGGGTTATGCAAGAACAAAAGGCTTGACACGGTTATACTGCATTAGCACTTTTAGTTGTTTCATTTTATTATCATCTAATTTACTACAAATGAGTAGAACCCAAGTATAAACCCATTAATAAGGTATAAGTGATTATAGAACAAACCAACATCAACCACTAATATCATCTTCTAATAAAAAAGGATCCAGGCCGCTCGTATCCGTGAGCACGGCTATCATGATAGATCAACACTCTGCAGAGGTTTCGCCCTTTACCCGCCGGTCACATAAATCCAAAAGAACTTATGTTACGAGGACTTTCACAAAACACCCTAACAAGCACAGTAGCCGTTTTGGTTCAACATAGGCAGCATAACCCAAGGCATCGAGATTGACGTACGCTCAGGGCGCAACGTGAGGGGGTCAATGGCGTCCAGAGCGAGAGCGCAATCATCGCAACGTGTGAAGCTGCCGTACATCGGGCGCTTACATCATGGGACTTTGCCTAACGAGACATAGCCAACGGATAAATCCGTCCTCGATGGATCAAACTATACTCTCACCCATCCTCCCCACATACACCTTTCGGTAACCACTGGCGAGCTAGAGACGTACAAGCTAATTATCCAAGACCAGAGTCATTATAGTTCCAACGGCGGCGAACAAGTTCCTGGGTTGTCGCTTTAAGAATCGGACCTTATGGAGAGACATTAGAACAAAGCACGAAGCACATGCTCTAGTTCCCCGAACCATGTTGCTAAAAAGCATCTTTTAATCATCATTGAAGTGAACCATTAATTCCACATTAACATAAAATTAAATGTTGGTTGCAGCGCGTAGCATAAACTAATGACAATGCATAAAACCCGGGTAAACAAGGAATAAGGCAAAGACTAGGTACAACCTTAATGTTCAACAAAATTAGACACATGCACATGAGTTGGATGATTAAATGGTGTATAGGTAACAAGGATTGTCCGTGTTATACTTGCCTTCCTCAGTGAACTGCTGCTGCACCTGGTCTTCGAGAATGGGATCGTCGGCGAACTCGAACAACTCATCAACTACTCACATCGATCACCACACAAGCATCCACACATACATGCAAACAAGGTATTTAATTAGAACAGTACACCAAACATAAACAAAAGATGAAAAGAAGGCTTTAGAGCTACTGTACGCTTCACTACGAACACATGAGCGCGAAAATCACTCAAATCGGAGTTAAAACGGAGAAACTACGCTTAAAACGGGCTCTAGGGGCTTGATGGCGAAAGTTTTAGGCTTCCAGGGGTGTTTTGAAAGAAACCAGGGATCTAAAACATAATTTCATGTAAAAACCCGAGGGCTAACGAGCAAAATAGCCATCCAGGACGGGGGGCACTATTTTTCAAAAGAGCAGGGGCTAAATCGAAGGAAAAAGGACTTAGTTGTAAATACTTTTGAATAGGTTGGACCGCGGGTTGATTTTCGAAAAGCAGAGGGGCTATTTTGCAAAACAGGCACGGCGACGGCTCATGGCTGACGTCTGCTGACGTCACGGTCTACTGTGCCGTGGACCGGCCATGAACCGCGGTTCACGGGTTCACGGTGAACCGGCTCGGTTTAAAACGGGTTTTCAGATCTAGCCGTTGGATCTCGATCAGACGCCGGAAAACAGATCGGGGCGCTCAGCTCGCCGGGGACGGCGGCTCGCGGCGGCGCGTGCGGCGGCGCTTCGCCGGAATCGAGCGTTGCCGGCGCTGTAGAGCTCCAAAGCTCGCCGCGTTTGCTCTGGGAGGGAGAGGGGAAGATGGCGAACTCATTTTAGGGGTTGTGCTCGAGGCTCGGGTGATGGTGGGGGCTAGCGACGCGCGACGGCGGCTTGACGGCTCCGGTGAGGTCGTGCGCGCGCGAGAGGGCGAGAGAGAGGGGGTAAAGGGTCTCGGCGAGTTCCTCACCTCGCGGCGGAGCTCCAGGGCAAACTCTTGGCGGCAATGCGGCGGCGAGGCGAGCTCAAGAGGGCGGCGGCGCTCGGAGCTTGGAGGCGGCTAGGGTTTGGGGCTGCGGCTCGAGAGGGGGGTAGCGGCGCTTAAATAGGCCGGCCGAGGTCTCCTTGGCGTGCGCGCCAAGCCGCGCGGAGGCGTGCGCGAGGCGGATTCGCGGCGGCGTGGATCAGGCGGCGGTGCGGTGTCTGGCTTGAACACGGCGAGAGGAAGAAGGAAGGTTTGACGAGTGGGCCCGGGCTGTCAGCGACTCAGGTGGAGGAGAAGGCGCCGACAGGTGGGACCCACTGGTCAGCGGCTCAAGAGGGGTAGGCGTGGGGCTGGGCTGCGGCGGGCTGCGCGGTGGTGGGCTGCTGCTGGGCCGCGCGACTTGCTGGGCTGCGCAGAGGAGAGGGGAAAGGAACTGGGCTAGGCTGAGAGAGTGAGGGAGAGAAAAGAAAAGGTTTTTCTTTTATTCAAACACTCATTTGAATTCAAATTCAAATTCAAATTTGAATTCAACAATCAAAAATAAATGCACCAGCATGAATGCAACAATAATATTTCTATACCCTATATTTGCTTTAAATTATTCAAAATTTTATTTTCCCTGTATTTTTCATGAGCACTTGAATATAAAAGCCATTTATTTACTAAATTTTAAATATGACATTTTTAGGGTGTTACAGAAACAAAAATGAAGTCTCGACGAACAAGTAAGCGATGAAGAAAATTTACCGAACGATGGGCAGCTTCCGCTTCGGCCTCGAGGCTGAGATAGGAGCCACCCTTGAAACCTCCTCGCCTCCTGTGGAGGTGCAGGCCTCCCCTTGGGGAGCCTCTGCACCCGGCCCATGGGCTGGGGCCTCCTCGACAGCTCCCGGCCGCTCGGGTGCCTCGCCCCGATCTTGGGGTCTCTCGAGGGCAGCCGCCGCCCCCCCGACGGACTCCCAAGAGCAGGCACCGTGGACGACGGTGGAGCCTCAAGGTCAATAGGCTCTCCACTGCCACCCCTAGACGCTGCAGCCATGGCGAACCCACTGGGGGAAGCTCGAGAAGAGATGGGAAGCTCGAGAGGAGACGGGCTCCTCGCCCACTGTCCTCCTCGGACCCCTCACCAGCGGGATCCGGGGAAGTCTCTGGCGTCGGGAGCGGTGAGAGCCCCTGCCTCTCCCGCTTGCGGTTCTCCTCCATATGCTTCCTCTTCTTCCGCTCTTTCTGCTTCCGCCGCTCCTCCTTCCGATCCTTCTCCTGCTTTGCCCGTTCGGCAAGGGCGCGGTTGGCGGCCCTGTCCTCAGGGACAGTAGGTTTGGAAGTATGGCCGCGGGACAGCCCCTGCGTAACGCCAGTCACAAGGTCAAAAGCACGAGAAAGCGAGACATAAAAGAAATACGAGGGTTGAAAGACACTTACGAAACTCAGGTAGCCATCCTCGGGCCGCATGGGCACCGCCCACGGGTTGTCCGCCAGCCGGTCGACGGCACGCCGCGCCCGCTGAACGGCGACGGCGTCGGACAACGGCTCCACCACCATTGCTGTGCCAGAGACGTCGGCATCCGGAACCATCCCAAACAACGGGGACCCTCCTCTGCATAAGGGGAAGCACCCGCCGCCGATGGAAGTTTGCGATAACTCCACTGGCAGTAAGGCCGTGCCTCGATAGGCGCTGAAGTGCCTCGATCAGAGGACCGAGCTTGTCCTTTTGCTCAGGCGGTGACACCCCGTAACTCCAGGAATCCAGCTTCTCCGTCAGCACCTTGCCGGTGTAGGACGGTAGACGCCCCCCGTCGTTGCGAAGGTAGAACCACCCCTTGTCCCAATCTTGGTTATTGGAAACCATGGAGCAAGGGATGTAGAGGTCCTTACGGCTCCTCCAGACTTGGAGCACGAGGCCACCAACGCGAACAGGGCGACGAACCCCCTTGGAACGCCCTCTAAAAAGAGCTCGCCATAGAAGAGGTGGCGCCACAAGTCCCTGTGAGCTTCGATGCCCAAGAAACCCTCGCAGACGGTGACAAATACCGCCGCCTGGGAAATCGTGTTCGGCGAGAAGTTGTGCAGCTCCACCTTGTAGTGGAAGCACAGCGCCCGCATGAATCGCCCTGCCGGGACGCCAAAGCCTCGCTCATGGAGGCGAACGAGGCTGACGATGTAGCCCGCCGACGGGGCGGGCTCCGTGGCAGCCCCCGGCGAAATCCAAATCGCCGGTTCGCCGTCGACGTTCGGCGGCAACACCCCGACTTCTACGAGCCCCTCCAGACAGGACTTAGAGGCGGTCGATGGCTTCCACGGCGCGGGATCAACGAGTCGGACCATAGCGACAAGTGGGAGCGTAGGCGAGAGAAGAAGACGAAGAAGAAGATGACGACGCAAGAGCGAGAAGGCAAGGGAGGCATACCCTTGGCAGGTGCCCTGCCACGCTATTTATACTCCCCAGCGGAGCAAGGCGCGGCAGGACACCAGCCGTGACACGCCAGCCCCCTAGGCTGACAGTCAGGCCCGCCCCGGGAGACGTAACGGCACCGGCCGTGTCAACCGTGCTAACCGCGTTAGCTGCGCCGCAATACTCGAGGAGCCCGGTGCAGTAAACATGCGGTCGTGTCGAGTCGCGCCCGCACGCCATGCCTGAAAAGGCGCGCCCACTTCCCCCACGAAATCATGGTAACTTCCTCGGTGGTCATCATGACCCATGCGAAATGAGGAAGGGTGCATTCAAGGCGCCAACCCTCGAAGGGAAGCCTCGAAGTTCGAATGCTCGAGGAAGACCCGTCGAGGGACAAAGTCCTCGAAAGCCTCGATAGATACCAGCCCCCGCAGGATTGAACCTCACCCCTGCGGAGGCTCGGGGGCTACTGTCGGGTACCTATAATAGGGGTACCCTAACTAAGGCCCAGAATTACTCGGTAACAAGGCCACAAACAAAGTTGGCCTGGCTCCGTAGCCCAGCAAAGGCCCATCACGACAAACTTCGCCACAGTGTTCGTCCCGCTTGAAGGCCCTCGAGGGGGGATGTCCGTGACGATCGAGCCCAGCCAAGCTCGAGGGGGACATTCACCCTCGAGCGGGCGTTTCCGCCACGTTCGAGGCTCAGCAACCAAGCTCGAGGGGGACGTTCATCCTCAAGCGGGCGTTTCCATCACATTCGAGGCTCAGCAAGCTCGAGCTTGCTGGCCAAGCTCGAGTTTGCCACGCTGGGAACAGCGCCCGGTGCTCTGCAACCATCACCACCGATCATAATGACTCTCCTCTGCGGTCAAAAAGAAGGAGGGATTCACTGCGCCACGCCACCGCCCACACTGCGGAGAAGACATCGGTCAAATCCACCTGGCATAGTGGATTCTGATCTAACACTGCACAGGTCGGTTCTGGCAGTGATACTATGCCAACCACTCCTTGACTTTTCTCGCCTCGGATGCACTACCACCCTCGAAGGCAACCCTCGAAGGAGATCACGGGGGCTCGATCCGGACGCCATGCTCAAGTCGCCACCCTCGAAGCCGCGAGCTGTCACGAGAAGAACATAACGTCAACTACTGCCATGCCGTCAGCCGGAGTTGGAAGGTGCGATTCCCGCTTGCATCATGCGCGGCGTGGGCGGCACAGTGCACCTAGCAACATCAGCACCACGAACACATGTACTCACGCCCTCCCCCCTAGGCCTATAAAAGGGAAAGGGAAGCCCATGCAAAGGGCAAGGACACGCACAACGGAACACCCACGAAAACACTTAGCCAACGACACCTAAAACTCAGGGACTTAGGAGTTCATCTCCTTCTCCCACCTTGCTTGTAATCCCCTACTACGAGCAACGCGAAACCGGTGCTCCGCACCACTGCTGGGCGTACGGCCCCGTGGCCGGAACCAGGATAAAAACTCTCGTCTCTTCATCCGCCATCGGGGCACCGAGTGGTTAGCATCACAATCACTTGTTTGTGCCGGTGTGACCAAATCAGGCACTGACACATCCCAATACCAATTTTGGCCCAGCTTAGACTACCATTCCAACCTAACCCTAAGTATATGACTCGTCCCCTCCACTCCCTAACTCGTTCCAGCCTCCCGACTATCATAATCTTGTTCCTCTCTTGGCTCCAGTTGGCCACCACCCGACGTCGGCAGGCACCTGCACCCCTAGCCATCCCCATGGGCCCACCCTACCAGTGGTCAATGCACCTCCCCGTCTCCATCTCCCCAAGATCTGTCACCTTCCCTTCTCGGGAGCCAACGGCGGTGCATCTCCCAGTTGTCCAGTCCCCCACAAAGCGCAGGTGCGCCTCCCCTTCCCCAGGAGTAGACAGCGGCAGCACCTGCCCTTCCCCCTCGACAACGACAGCCTCCCCTTCTCCCTCAATGGTCGATAGCGATGGTATCCCCTTCAAAGATAAGTCGTGTGTTGATTTTGTGTGTGCCCATGTGGATTCTGGTTATTTGGTGGATGTTGTCTTGTGCCCGATGGCTAAATCATTGGTTTTGTGAGCTCTGTTGTATTTGTGAGTGCTCTGCTGGTGGATCTTTTGTTGGTTTTGTGAGTTCTTTGGTTGTCAAACTAAGGACCTTCGGTTAGTTCGGTTATAACTAGAATCGCACCGAAGGAACTGAAGTAAAAATTTATCGGTTCTTAGTCCTAAAAAACCTATTGGTTTCTATTCTAAAAAACTGAACTTATTTAAAAATTTAGGAACCAATCGGTTTAGTTCAGTTAGAACTGATGACAGCCCTACACGCCCCCATCGCCCACACCAACCCCCCTCCCGCTCTAGTGGCCTCGGCTGCCTTCGGCGCTGCCGCCCATCGGGGTCCACCATCGCCCGCTTCGGCGGCCTTCCGACTACCTCCGCTCAGGGCCCCAGCCATACCAGCCGCCGCCCCCGATCTCTTCTTTGGTCGCCAGGAATAAGGTTTCCCGTCAGCTCCGAACAATAACCATAAGGGTGCCGTCAACCGCTATTTTTGCTTTTTGCATCCAGAGGAGGAGGATTGATTCGGTCATTCTCTTGATGTTGAATCCACCCACCCACCACACTTTTTTTTTGTCACCAAGACATTTTGTACCCATTCACCATTCCAGTTCCAATCAACCAATTCATTTAGCCTATCAAATGTGGGTGACGTGATTCTCCTATCATTATTGATGCATGATATCCCATGCTTGGTCTTCATTCTTAACAAATCAAATCTTGTGATCTCCACCCCTGCCTTCCTTTTTATTGGATGGATGTCTTCTATTATTAACCAATCAAATCACGCTACCTTCTCCCCCATGCTTTCCTTTCTCCTGGATGGATACCAATCAAAACACAGGAACCCAATAACGCGCTCTCCTTCCAAATTTGTTTATGTCCCATCCATCGCCTTTCAAATTTTTTGGCCATGCCATAGTAGTTCTGCAAATTTAAAACCCTTCTAGTAGTGCTGCAAATTTACTCCTTCATATAGTTTAAAGCACAATAAAACAGTTCCATCCGCCTTCTTTGTGACTATGGACGAAGGTATTTTAATGGTGCATGGAATTGAAGTAGACTTGTTTGCCGTTGTGGCTTGTGTTCCTATGGCCAACCGATGTTCGTTAGATCCATATGCCACAACGGAGATATGTTTGAAATAGACGGTTTCTATCCTTGCTGAGATATGTTTGAAATAGATGGTTTCTATCCTTGCTCGTATATAATGATTATGTTTTTTCTTATTATGCTCCACAAAATACAAGATCTTGATGGCCACTAGAGTTACTTAGATCATGTATGTGATTGTTCCTTAGATAATGCACACATGCCAAATCATGGTTAATTCACTTAACATACCATATCACATTCCTGGGTTGTCATATGTGATTGTTGTTGAAAGGATCAAGATGTCTAAGAGGGAGTGGCAAGACTTTGGTGGTGCCCGGATGTCAGTGTAGTTGTTGTTTATAGGGAGGAGCACACATAGTTTTTCCCTGATGATATAGACACATGGGCGAACCTTATTAAAAAAATATCGTGTAACGTTGTTGTTCTTGTTTCGTGTGACCTTGCAATTTAATTTTGTGCTCGTTGATTATCACCTCCACGCTTTTATTCTAACAATGTTGAAACATTTTAACTAGCATATAACCAGTAACTGTATGTTTTTTTGACGGAGAAAGTAAACACCCAACCTATACAGTGCCGAGCCCAAGTTAATAAACTATATGGCAGATTGGTTCATGGCCTAGATTTTGGCATGCTACAGTTTTAGCAAGCCGAAATCTAGGCACAAAAACTTACCAATACTCCCTCCATCCCAAAATAATTCTAGAGTTTGAAATTTGTCCCAAAAAAAGTACAATTTTGACGTATATACCATAAAAGACAAGAGTCTCTAAAAGCTTCTCATACAAAAGACAAGTCAATACATAGATATTTCTCACAAAAGACAAGGGGGAATTTTGCACATAGTATTGCTTAACGTGTCCGATCTAGAATTGCATTTATTTTAGGACAAAAGAAGTATTTTGGTAGAAACATGTGACACATGTGCATCTTTTAACATGGAACCAATTGTGGCTTAAGAATTGACGTGCTCAAATTTTGACATGCCAATATTTTGGTACCCAACCAATCAAACCCATAACACCGTGTCAAATCTTCACACAGGAAGTGCCCATCATCCTACTCTCCATTCATAAATAAGTGTCGTTTCGATCCATATGCCGTCAGTTTAAAGAAAATTCTCTGGATAAACTTTACAAACAGCTAATCTAATGATACTGAATTTATACTATATTATTGTAATAAAAAAGTTTATATATTTAATTAAAGTTATTTTTTTGGAAGCGAGAGACGGAGGGAGTGTACTAACGGGTGCTGGCATACTGCCCAGTGCCCACGTTTAGAGTACGGTCGGCGAGGGAGCTTGTGAGATAACGCGTCAATGAGGGAGCACCTCACGGCTTGCATAGATGCACACGTGCACACCACCTAGCTCCCCGAAGAAGCGTCGCGAAGCCGTTCAAGCTGTTAAGTATAGTCGCGTGCCGCAGCGTCTGTCCTTGCATTGCTCACCGATCCATGGACCAGATACCGCGGAACGCCGATCCGTGCCACGGCGGCGACGCGCCGGCGGCGAGCTCTCAGGGCCAGAAAGCCAGTCCGGACAAAGACCTGCAGCAGCATGAGGAACCTTCATCTCTGAACCCGACGGCGGCGAGGCTGCTCCGCAAGGCCATCGTCTCCGAGCCGGACGGCAAGAAGCCGGCGGCCGCGATGGGCTCCTCGGACATCCTGGCCTTCTCGCGCTCCGTCGACCGCGTGGACTCGCCCCTCGAGTGACACCCCTTTGCAATTTGCTTGTGCCGTCGTTGGCTCTCGCTTGTTTTTGTTTTTCTGTTCTTTCGTTTCCCGTCATGTACTTGCATCTCAATAAAAAAAGGTCAACTCCCAGTTTTTTTCGCTCCTCCATTCCGTTAATCGCCGGCTCTTGGCCATTTCAGCTCAGGGGAGATGACTAACAGCTTCTTGTTCATCTTCGCGATGTTGTTATATTCCAACCGTATTTTGACGAGTTATTCCCCAATTCGGGCGAAATCGAAACCATCCTGGGCGGAATTAGCACCGAGTATAATACACGAATACAATGATTATTAACGCACTGAACAGTTTACCGGGATCCGTAGATCGAACTAATAAAGGGTTAATTATGCTACGAGTTCTTAGTAGTACATGCGTGGTTGGACACCACTTTGTTTACCCACACGCGCATACACAGAGCAGAATTTCTCCACGCGCGCGTGGAAGCTTGGTCGGATCAGGCGACGGAGACGAGGCGGCGGGAGCAGAGGGAGCAGAAGAAGCGGCGGCGGATGCGGAAACAGAGCCGGACGTAGCAGAGCCGCGGCGCGCTCTCCACATCCGCCGCCACCACGCCGCCGCCGCAGTAGGGGCACCGCCCGGGCGCCTGGTACGTGGCCACCACGCGCTCCGGCTCGTCGCACACCAATACCAGGCACATCTCCGGCCGGCTCGCGGATTGCTTTGCTTGCCTCTTCTTCACTTTCTCCGGCTGCTTCCGAGCCTCCTTTATCGCCGGCAGCGGCGGTGCTCCCGGGCGGTTTTGGATTGGGATGCGTGGTGGTGGCTTCGCTCTGGCGCGGTCGCTGTCTCCGTTTGGATGTATGCTTTGCTTTATTCGAAGTCGGAGAGGAAGGGAAGCGGATTCCATCCTTTATGCGTCACGATGCTGTTGCGAGTTGCCACTCAGCATTCCGTGCTAGTGTCATCTCTTCTCCCCTTTCGCAATTCTTTTATTCAAACCCGAAGTTCATATGAATATATAACTCCATCCGATTTATATAGACTTGAACCTTGGTTTCACTACTCGTTTTATTCAAAAAATTATTCAAAATATCATGATTTATTTTATTATGGCTTGCTTTATGAATAAGCTTTTTAAATTATTTAAATTTGACTGTATTTAATTTTTTTAACACGACAAACGGTGTGTCAATTTAGGCTAAAAATTGAAATGAATTATAATTTAGAATAGATGGGCACCATCCATGTATATCTTTGTTATAGTTGAAGAGAACCAAAGTTGTCAGGTTATGGTAACACAAGAGAAACTTGCCAACAATCAGGGGAAAAGGCAGCATTCAGAGGTTGTTCTTACATTTTTATTTAAGTGAGGATGAAGTTAGTAGAAAACATCTAATTTGTTAAAGCATCAAAGCATTTTATTAAAAATAGTGAAACATGTGCAAGTACACTACATAGAACAAGAGTATATATGTCATGATGCAACCTCTATCTTGATATACGGGTCCCACCATATCTGGTCACACATGCAATGCAATCGACTCAAAGTTAAACATGCAAAGATAGAGGAGCAAAGTACTAGATGCAAAGTCATAGCTAACATAGCTAACATTCTAGCACAAGTGCACAACTTAAATGAAACACATGGATCATTATTGCATTAATGATATCAAATGGAGCTAAATAATTGAGTAACTGAACGTTTCAGACTCCACTGTGATGATAAATCCTTGGTAGTTTCAGAAGCAATAGAGTTGTACCTGTGGTGTGATTGCAAACTAACCAAAGCCCCTATATTCTTTTCAAAACTCTGAATTCATACGAATGTTCTGAATATTACATCTACAAGTCACCATATATGCACTTGAGAACAAGGCTAACAATCCAAAAACTGTCAGTTCAGCTTCACTTAGTAGATTATACTTCAGGGACTGCTTTAGTTGCAAATTATGCATAGATGTGGGTCAGGCATACAAATGTTTGTTCCATCAAATCTTAGTGTCGATAGTCGATGGTGTATCTAGGGTTTGCAGGCGAAATGACGCATGCTTGCTTTTCCAGGTGGTGATTGCGGCAGCGCAGGTAATAAATCCTCTTGGTCTCTCTCGTCTCTTTGGCGTCACACGCTGGCATCAACGGTGAGCCTAGGGAGGACTGAATTTGGATTCGAATCGGTCCAATCCTTCAATAAATAAAGAGTTCATTGTGTGGTTAATATATAAACTTGGCGAGTGGGTGCATTTAGGTACATCATCTTTTAAATTGCTCATTTAGGGACAACAACTTGGCATGTGTGTGCATATAGGTCACCTGGATGGCATGTAGGGAAAAAAGTCATGTGGATGCTTATGTGTACATTTAGCACTTATGTGTACATTAATCATGGTGACAATTATTACAAATAGACCCCTAGTTTATTTGCTCGTTGGTTTATCCGCCCAATTTTCTTCGGGTGTTCACGAGAGATGGGTTTGACGGAGGGTTTTGGCCTCACGTAACAATTTCAAGGTGAAGACACGTCGCACAACACGTAGACAGACGATCTTTCATGATTACATTGAGTTATCTATTCTCTTCATACTCCGTTAATTAGGATTTTGCAGATTTCTTTTAGCGTTGTTGATAAAAGAAGATTTGGTTTAGGGTTAGGTCACCAGCTGTAATATCTCTTTTTTCTTTCTACTAATTGGGATAAAAGTTATCTAATTTCTTCTCCAATGAAAAATGAAACAGAGTACGAGTGTGCATGGTTAAATATAAACTGAAAGAATGGAACAAAGAGTAGAATCGATATCTCAAGCTTGAGAACAAAAAGATTAGGAGAGGATAAGCTGATTTTTTTTTATTTTTATGATAAATTGGAGGATATGCAGGAATTTTTCAATAAAGTACCAAATAACATGTAAGCCTCCACATGATCTTTTTTCCCACGTGCCATCTAGGTGACCTATATGCACCCACATGCCAAGTTGTTGTTTCTAAATAAACAATTTGGAAGATGATGTACCTATATGTACCCACATGCCAAGTTGTTGTTTCTAAATAAGCAATTTGGAAGATGATGTACCTAAGTGCACCCACTCTCCAAGTTTATGTACTAATGACACAATTAACTCATAAATAAACACCAGTTCTGGAGTGAGCCATATTTTGACCACCTATCCATACCATGTTAGACATCAATATGAAAAATTTAGTTATCACATGATTAAAAAAAATCACCACTAGCCAACTCCAAGATAGTGCGGCGGTGCCTCGCCCCGCGTTTTCTAGTTCCTACCATAAACCTCCATTCCAAACGAGGCCTAAGAGGACGGGAATTCCACGTACCTGCACGTCTGCTCGCTTTTTCGGTGTACCTCACACCCTCACCTCCGCTCGTTGACATGTGGACACATGTGTCCTAAGGGCCCATGATCCGGAAGATGCACCCTCCACTCTAGAATTGCTCTCGCGTCTTGGGGGCTCTCGGTCTGGGGTACATGGTAGCACACGGGGAATGGGGAGTACGCGTGAAACGTTCTCGTGGTCTGGGGTACATGGTAGCACACGGGGAATGGGGAGTACGCGTGAAACGCTCTCGTGCGAGGAAGAGCGAACTCTATTTAAGAAACCCGATGGGAATGGGCTTAGAATCTTCCCTTATTGAAAAATTAGAATGGGCTTAAAACATCTCTAAGAGATTACTCATCATTCATTACCAAAATATTTACTTTTTCCCTTACCAATAGCTAATTAGCTATTTCTTTGGTTTTGGTAATCAGTGTTGCAAGTGAAATCACCTACATATGAGTAAGAGGGTGGTGAATTTTGGTAACTACCAAAAGTTTTATGGTATTGGTAATGGGATTGGTAATCTATCCCTTAAATCGCTCATTTTTTTTTGTATTAGTGATGGAGATAGGTAATATGCTGGAATGCTCACGTAAGTGGAGAGAAGAGATGCAGGAAAGCTATGACTAATGTAACTTGAACCCTGATTTTCCTTTTTCATGAAAAAAGCACGATTTATTTTTTCAAAAGCCAAAAAATTGCTAAACTTAACAAAGTTTATAAAGAAATAAACAAAATTAATGACATAAATGAGTTTCATTAGTGCACGCACATCATTATTTTATATGTTCGTAGAGTTTAACAAATTCTCTTGGATCTTCATCAACTCAGAAACAGTCACCCTAGCACTTGAACTAGTAGGACCATCCGACCATGGCGCTGTTCGCTGCACTGCTGCTGCGTTGCAGCTGCTAGCCATTGTGAGTTGCTGTTGTTGTTGCTGCTGCTGCAGCTGCTAGCAGCAACAGCCCTAACGGCTAGCAGCAGCAGCCCAGCGAACAGGGCCCATTAGTGTTGCTTGAAGCTTAAACAAATCAAAGCCTGCAACAAATGTCAAAACATAAAAATAGTTGTCACAACAACACCATGCCCCTATTCTATATTATTGAAACTAAAACAATATCAACTTGTATTAGCTCAATGTTGGTCATAACCTATACACCAACTCGCCAACATTTCGCTAGAAACCAATAAAGTTGCCTTAACCTCTTAGGTAAAGAGTTTACTTTGTGTCCATCACTGAGATAGAGCATATACATAAACTTTTTGTTAAAAATTGATCCAAGATGTCCCAAAAAAACCTCATTTTCTCAAATCCATTTATCATGCAAAGATCTATATATCAATCAATAATGAAGAATGAATGCACAGAATATTTTCCCGATTGGCTACACTTGTTTTCTTGTAAGCTGCAAAAAATAGTATTTGCTTAGTGTGATGAACAAAAAATACTTATAAATTATTATTCAAAGCCAAATACTGCATTAGAATTTGGCATGATTTACAAAAGATAGCATCACACTATCTTAGTGTGAGAAAAATTCTGAGTTGGTCCATGCAAGAAAATGAAGACACAAACAAAATGCAAGTGACAAATGCTCCTGAAAACAACACCCAACAGAAGAAACTAGTTAATCCACGTACAAAATTATGAATAATAAGTTAATGCAGGTACTGCATTATACACCTTCAATAGAGTAATGTGCAAATATTCTAGATAAATCAAGTGAAGGAAAGAATAGATATGGTCGCAATCAACACCTCTAGTTCCTGTATGTAGTGCCCATATGGTGTCGTGGCACTACCAATCGGTGGCACTGGGAGCTGAGGAGAACCGTAATGCTGGAATGGGGAACGGTGGTGAAAAGCGGGAGGAGAGTTGCAGGCGCTGGCACTTCAAGACAAAAGGGGAACAGGGGCTACCATAGTGCAATGTACCAGGAAGATCTAGCGGCGGCGACGCGGAAGAGGAGGTCAGGAAATCGATCGGCGGCACAGAAGAGAGGGACGAAAGAAGCGTGGCGGCGTTGGCACATGGATAGCGAGGAGAGAGCTGAGGCGAGGCTAGAGAGCTAAGGTGCGGGGGTTGAGGAGGAGGAGGAGGAGGAGGAGGAGAGGGATGTTGCCAATGTCGGGGTGCGGCACGATGGGAGATAGCAGCGGATGGGATGCTGAGGGGTCTGTTGATGGTCCTTAACTACTATATTTTACCGTCAGTATTCACCGAAAACAACCATCAAACTTAGTGGTAGGAGTTCATGACTAATCATTTCTACAAGTTTTGGTGAATTGTTGATTCCGGGAGACCACACTTACAAATAGAGAGAAAGCCCACTCAAGAGCCCAAGAACTCTCCGAGAATCCGCAGAAAAGCTGACGATGGATAAAGGCCCACAAAACCCAAGAAAAGCCAAAGCAACTTGGCCCCTTGCACACATATCCAAGACCAACACCTCCAGGGGAGTCCACCAGCCGAAGATAAGCCTGAAAGGCCCTAGTAGGGGGTTGACTGGTCCCATGGTTAAATAAAGTGGGGTCGTCGTAAGCAAATTTGGCATAAGAAGACCACAAGAAGGCCAATGGACCAAGCAAGAACCCGAGCGGGCCCAGTTGGGGTCCAGACGGTCCCCAAATGACGCCTCACAGGCACCGCCATTTGGTGGCGGTTTGTAGGCGGTTCCCCAAGGTCAGTTTCAATGCATTACCATAAATGGACCTCGGGAACCGACCTAACCCCCCTATATAAGTGTGGGTACCCCCCTGTGATGTGAACTAGGGGCCCGATCTTCCGTTAGGAAAAAGATAACTCTCATTTTGGGTTGCGACACATCGATCCGGCTTCTGATCCAAAGACCTGAATCCCTGCAATCTTAGCACCATGATTCCTTTGGTTATCAACCGTGTCACAATTCGGTTGACCTCACCAAGAAGGCTAATCCCTACAAGTGCAAACGAAGAATACAAGGACGAACTTGAAAGAAGCAAACTCTAAAATTTGGTGACAATCTGCGGATGAATGATTGAAGTACACGAGTTGGAGTTTCACAACCGAAGAACAACGACTGTTCAAGATAGATTGATCTAAAGCAAAACCCGAACCCTAACCTTAGTGGCGGCTACTATAAAATAGAGCCTAAGGTCGTGGTCGACCCCCTGGATGCGGCCCCTAATGGGCTTAACGATGATACATGGCCCAAAGGCCAAAAGACGGTGACGCAGCACCGAGACAGATTCTGGATGCCACCTTGTTCGGACGATTCCGGATGACTCAGAAATAATTTGAGGCTCAAACCAGTTCCATTGGAAGCTCTATGAAATATTATTTCCATCCATATGTGGATCATCGAAAACGGACTCCGTATGTGGCCTGGGCATCAAATTTACTGAATGCAGCTCCTGGACTCCGAGGTGGACTCGAAGTCGAATTGTATTGGGCCTCCGCGTAGCTTGGCCATTCCTTGCTGGTCCTCCAGGACTCCATGCCTTCCCCCATCTGTTTCTTGGTCTTTCCCTTGGTTTCTAATCACATTATAAACAATAGGTAGTAAACCATTCTCACAACTATTAATATGAACATTTAGGAACGAGCTCACCTGTAAATTCAATTGTCGTGCACGAGCTCTTGTGATCGGACCTTGAATGGTTTGATTGTTCAGCGGTTTTTGTATATCAATAGGAGTGATGTCCTCATCACCCTGTTCAGAACATTCGGTTTCATTCGACTTCAAATCAACTTTGACACACCTAGGATAGGGGAGAGGGATGTAGAAGGGCTTTATAGAATTAGATTAGGGACTGTGATTAGAGGACAGATTAGAAGACAATTAGAGAGAGGTTAGAAGAATATTATCTTTATTGTACTCTTCTTCAACCTTATAATATTTCTTCAATCTTGATGATTCTTCTTGTGCAAGTAAGTTTACAAGTTCTTCGATAAGTTATTATTATTTATTATTGTTTGCGTGGAGCAGTGTTTACGGATTGTTCTAGTGAAGGGTCTCTGGGATACGGGTAACACTGTGCAGACACTAGAATAAGTAGTCAACGGCATAGGCGTGGTCTCTAGGCCCTCGATTACCATTGTTTACCTTGTGTTCAAACAAAGTAGAGGGGTAGTTTATGGGAAGGTGACAACCTGTAATCCAACGTACACCCCCCTTGTTTAAACATAATAGTAGAGTATAAATTGTCAGATGATCCTAAGTCTTTGGGTTGAGTTGGTCTCACACATAAAAAATTACACACACAAAGGTGAACTTATCTTAATATCTTATCTTTAGATTAAAACACACTCCCTATACAAATCTCTTCCCTTGATAAGGTATTACAATTAGAATATATTTTACCTCCATTCCGTCTGGAAAATACGATAATCCGAATACTCTCGGGTGAAGTGCTACAATGGTATTTCCGTGCGCTTGCGGATTATTCTGTAAGACATAAGAAACACCAACAGGGTTGTCAGTAGTTCGGGTTGTGAGGTGGGGGCAAAAGTGATGAGGGACATCATATGATAAATTCATAAACTACAAGCCTTACAAGTAAATCTGAATTTTGCTAATAAGAATAAGAAGTCAACTTGAGTTTTACCTCTAGAGCACAAGAGTTACCTTAAGCAAGAAGCATCGTTATGTCACCTTATTACTATAAGATACATGGTTGTTCTATAAAGTTATGTCTTAGGTGTCTGAGCACTAGTTGAGTTGTTATGAGTAATGTCTAGTTGCACCTTAGCTGCCATCTAGTTGGCCAGTAGCTGTTATCTAGTTGTATGTGATTGTGTAAGGTTTTGGAGACTATAAATAGAGGCCATGCCCTCTAGTTTTGTAACTTGCTTTTGTACCCACTACCCTTATGAATAGAACTTGGTGTTCTTATCTCTATCTTAGATCTTGGATTAGATCTTGTTCTTGAGCTTTGGATTGAGCTCATATTATATGTGGATTCAGACAGCCCTTGGGGCATTTTCTACTAGCACGTTGAAGCTGCTCGTTCAACATTTTGTGCTAAACTACCTACCAACACCTTGGAGTTGTTCCTCCAATTTAGTGTGTTGCATCATATTGGTATAAGAGCCTCGTTGATAATCTTAGCTGATGTTTTTCTCTGAGAAAATCTACAGCAAGACATGGAGGAGTTAGGGAAGAGGGTTGATGCTACTACAGAGCAACAGATTCAAGCCCAACGTGAAGAAGTTAATAGGAAGTTTGATCTGCTTGCAGCAAAGATTACAAAACATATACCTGCTACTGGCGCACAAGGAAATAATAATTCATCAAAAGAGGAGGAAGAAAGACATCAACATAGACAAGCTAATTTTGAAGCTAAGCTGAAACAGAAACATGCTGCTGGACAAACTAGGCCTCCTGGTGATGATTCAGAAGGTGAAGTAGATGGTCTACATGGAGATGATGATCTTTATGAGCAACCAAAGAGGAATTTTGGATATGGGTGAGATACATATAAAGTGAAAGCTGAAACCCCTTCATTTAATGGAACTGTAGATATAGAAGACTTTTTTGATCGGTTAATTATATGAAGTTGAAACTTTTTTTGAGATCATGGATATCAGCCAAGATCGCAAAGTTTCCTTAGTTGCATATAAGTTGAAGGGATGAGCTGGTGCATGGTGGCACTGCCATCAAGAAGAGCACATGTTGAGGGGTAAACCTTGCGTAAGATATTGGCATCAAATGGAAGCACTTCTAAAGACTAGATTCTTGCCCGCTGATTAGGAGCAGATTATTTTCACTGAATTTTAGAATTGTGCTCAAGGTAATAAGTCTGTTTCAGACTATACAAAGGAGTTTTTGAGGCTGCAAGTGAGGTGCAACCTTACTGAAACTGAAGATCGACAAGTTGCAAGATACATTAATGGTGTCAAGGATGTAGTAAGAGATCAATTGGTCATGCAACAAATCTAGTCAATAGATCAAGCCCAAGCTCTAGCATTGAGAGCTGAGAGACTTGTGAAGATAAAGAAGATAACCAACTCTCAGTCACATTCTCACATAGAAAACTCATCAAAAGGCTATCCTAGCAAGACAAAGCGTAAAAGTATCCAATCTAAGGCAAGGCAGCCTGAACCGAAACAAGCTACCAAGAAGAGTAGAGCAAGGAGGGACCAAAATGTTACCAAATGCTATAAATGTGGTGAATAAGGACATATATCTAGCAACTATCCTAGGAGGAAAGTTGTTAACACCACATGCCATGAAAGTGAGGACGATAGTGACAATGGTGAAAGTGAATATGAGGTTGAAGTTGAGGAAGAACACAACCTTTGTGAGGAAGAAGGTGAAGAAGTAGTATGTGTAATTCAGCGACTCTTATGCTCCACACCACAAGCCGGTGGTACACAAAGAAAGAGCTATTTGAGAGCAAGTGTACCATGAATGGTAAGGTGTGCAAATTGGTGATTGATAGTTGTAGTTGTGAGAATCTAATTTCTCAAAATCCAGTCAAACACTTGAAGCGTGACACTCATGAACATCCTAATCCCTACACCATTGGGTGGATCAAGAAGGGAGTTTATATGAGGATCAGAAGGCAATGTAATTTGCCAATTTCTTTAGGAAAATATTATCGTTCAAATGTGCTATGTGATGTAGTTGACATGGATGCCAGCCATGTTCTTCTTGGAAGACCTTGGCAATTTGATGTGGATGCTACACATAAAGGAAGAGAAAATACTTATTCTTTCATATGGAACAAGCGGAAAATTGTCATTCTACCTAACAAGCTAGATGGTTCTACTTTTAAGCTGGAAGAGAAGAATATGATGACTATCTCCCACATTTCTAGTGAATTTATAGAAGACTCAAAGAAGGTAGATTTATGTGCTGCACTTATTATTAAGGGTGAAGAGCATCCTACTCCTAAAATTTCAGCACAGATTCAGGGTTCCTATCTGAATTCAAAGTATACTTGGGGAGTCTCAACATTTGCCACCCATGAGAGGAATTCAACATTGAATTGACTTAATTCCTGGTGCTAGTCTTCCTAATATACCACACTACCGTATGAGTCCAAAAGAGCATGCTATATTGAAGGAGAAGGTAGAAGAATTGTTGCAAAAGGGACATTCGGGAAAGCATTAGCCAATGTGCTGTACAAGCACTACTCACACCAAAGAAGGATGGGTCTTGGCATATGTGGCTTGATAGTAGGTGCTAGTCTTCCTAATCTACCACACTACTGAATGAGTCCAAAATAGCATGCTATATTAAAGGAAAAGGTAGAAAAATTGTTGCAGAAGGGATATATTCGAGAAAGCATTAGCCCATCTGCTGTAAAAAGATTGGTAAACTCCAAAAACTATTACAGAAGTTAGAAGTTTCCATGGTCTTACCATATTCTCTACCGCTAAAAAGAATGTACACCACCAACTTTCGTGACCGCGACCCACCTCCCGTCCGTGTCCTATACTCACGCGACTCCCCCGTAGCCTCCGTCCGCAGGCACCACAATTCAAATCCTCCCCCGAAACGTCCCTCCGCAGGCACCACAATTTAAATTCCCCTTCGCACAACGCCATCAGAACCTCGCAGGAGTTGAGGATACACGTACACCTTTTCCTCATGGGAGTTGAGGAAGCAGCCATTGCCGGCCGCCGCAGCCAGATTCCCGCCGCTGCGCCTCTACATCTTCGACTACCGACGTGCACCTTCTCTTCTGAAGGGAATCGAATCGGCCGCCATCCGGTCGACACAGAGGCATCACACGGAGGGTGGGGGAGGGGGGCGCCGAGGTCAAGTCGCCGGATTCCTGCCGCCGCTGCCACACCATCTTCGACTCCTTCCGTGGTTCCACCCGAGCGACGCCCATACGGTCATAGTAGGAGTGCATTCCTCAGATCCACCGCTGCTCTCCTTGCACCACCCGCATCAACGACGAGCTCTCTGGCAGGGTGGGCGGCGGCAATGACGAGTTGACGACATTAAGGTCCACCTGCGTCTGGCGATGCTTCTTCCTCACGCAGATCAACAACGTCCGCCCGCCATTAGCGATGCTTCTTCACCTGCAGTTCCTCGGTCACGGCCTCGTCGAGGTATGGGTAGAACAAATTCGGTACCATTCCCTTCCACCCCACTTGGTCTTTTGATAAGTTATTGGTAATCGACTGCTCCATTGCTGATTTGAACACCTACCTGTGTTTAGATGGGTGGAGAAAAAGAACTTTTTTTTCTGGGATGTGTGTTATGTGAGAAGGATGAATAGGAAAGGTGAAAAAGGAATTTTTGGAGATGCGTGTTCTGTGAGGGGGATGAATAGTAAGTAAAAAGAACTTTTGGGAACTAAACACGGCTAATCGCGAATTTACTGAGGTGTTCTTGGTGGAGGAATTCCTCTTTAGGATGGAAGTCTTTTCACTGTTCTTTTAAAAAAATTCCCGTTGATTGTTTTCTTTGCGGCTATTTCCAGATCAGTTATGTTGCTACTAATTTCTTTTATCTTTTTTTTATCTCCTTTTCTGTTTTAGCATACATTTTGTCGTCATGTACTGTGTGGCAGCATAGACATGGGGTTCTTGTGGTGCAGCGAAGATTTCTCCAGGTTCAGCTGCAAATCCAACTTCCTGATACTTTTCTTAGGATACATTATTTGTTCTGGCTGCATCTATTTTTCTATTTACTTTTCTCCTTGTGTGTGTGCTTTTTTGGCTTGGCTTTCATTTTTTTCAACTGCTAATTGAAAGTCTTCTAATAGTCAGGGAAATGATTACTTGCACTATCCTCCTGAGTCGTGACGAAACAGAGTCAATGACTTGCCTGCAAGGTGACACAAACAAAAGAGCAGAAAGCAGTATCACAATCAGTGAAGGCAAGAACGGATCCCCTCATGCTAAAATTAGAGATGCAGTAACCTCATAGCACAACGGTCCCCTCATGTTTCATCTCCGCAATCTCAGAAAACAATGCACTCTAACTCTTTTTTTTTGGGGGGGGGGGGGGGGGCAACGCACTCTGCTACTCTGTTCATTTCAGGTTATGAGAAAAAACACTAAAGACAATGAATTTCTTGATCATTCTGTTCTATGCAATGTGCTACTACTGGAATGCATCGTTTATTATTGTAGAAAGATGCCATTTTGATGTAAGAAGGGGATAAAATATTTTGTGACAAATATGCCTCCAATCAGCTGCTAACTCCGTTGGGAAGGACCAAAGGAGAGACCGAGAAAGATGCCATTTCAGTAATTATATATTTGATGATTAAAAACAGTGAATCCTGCAATCCAGATGAGCTTTTCTGTTTCAACTGTTGATCATATATATAGAATTGTTTTAGGCATCTCCAATATTTCAGTTGTAGTAGATTAGCTGCTTAATTGAATAATAATTGTTGTCTCTTGTGGTCTCTCATGCCTACATGTCCACGGCGGATCCCTTGCCAGGCAATCGCCGTCGTGCAACGGCATCCCCAGGCCACGAGCGGCTGCCTCACGCTGAGCGGGTTTGACCTCTCAAGCTTATCTTACTTTGATCAACTGCCTGTTCTGAAGAAGTTAAGAAGGATAGAGCTTTTTTTGTGTTAAAGTACGTACCTTTATCCCTTTATTTCTTGAAGCACAAAGACCATTTTCCAAAACTCCGTAGGGAAGCAGTGGTGTTTGAATTTGCACATCCAGTTGGAACATAGCTCAACTTTGTCATGTATGCCTTTATGGTCTAACAACTTTCTTCTTGGCATGTATAATACTACAATGTTGCAAATGTAGGTGCTGCAAAGTGCTATTCTGCTATGAGTTTTAAAGAAAAATATAATAGTTTCAAGAAAGCTTTGCTACATCTTTATCTTTTTTTTTGCTATATAATAGTTTTTCCATGATCCTATCTGTATAAAATTTAATAATAAATTTTATTGCCCGTGCAATGGACAAGCATTTATCTATAATATATATTAATTAATATATATATACACAAACTGAGTATCTAAATTAATTTTAATCACAGAATTATATTTGTTATGAAAAGATTTTTGAAAAAATATATTTGTTACAATAAGTAGAGGTGTACTTCCACATATGTTCAATTGATTTCCTCCTCTTACAATACATGAGCACGTATAGAATAACCGGAACACTTTTAAAATATATATATAATTTCAGGATATGATTCTGCCCGTCATGTACAAGAGACTTACCTATGTACTCCCTATGTGTATAGAATTCGATGGCAATGCAAAGGAATTTTGTCATTAGTGTCGTGATACATGAAGGAATGGTATATCGAAAGATGCTTCCGACATATAAAATATTATCAAATTGTTTTGTTTTACTACAATAATACTATGTCATTAAATTATTGTCTTTTATGATGTTCTATGTTATTCTTACATAATTTTTGTTGTCCCGTAGCAACGCACGGGCACGATCCTAGTCTATAGAAGATTTGTGAAGAACTTCAGCACTATTATGGCACCCATTACTGAGTGTTTGAAGAAAGGTAAGTTCCAATGGAATGAAGCTGCTGAAGAAAATTTTAGGGATATCAAACAGAAGCTCTCACAAGCCACTGTCCTAGTTCTACCTGATTTTAGCAAGACTTTCGAGTTTGAATGTGATGCAAGTAGAGTAGGCATTGGTGTTGTTCTATCCCAAGAAAGAAAACCCATTGCTTTCTTTAGTGAGAAGCTAAGTGAAGCAAGGCAGAAATGGAGTACATATAAGCAAGAACTCTATGCAGGTTTTAGAGCTTTAAAAACTTGGGAAGTCTATTTATTACCCAAAAAGTTCATTGTCTATACTGACCATCAATCCTTGAAGCATTTCAGAAATCAGAAGCATGTAGATCGCATGCTAGCAACATGGGCAACATACTTGGAGAGATTTAGCTATCTCATTGTGCATAAGTCTGGAGCAACCAACCGAGTGGCTGATGCCTTAAGTCATCGTGCTTGTCTCTTAATTTCTTTTAAAGCTGAATTTCCAGGTATGGATCAGATTAAGGAATTATATGTGAACGATGATGATTTTGGTGAAATCTGGCTGAAGCATCTACATGGCCAAGCACAAAACACGGTCTTATATATATGCCATTAGCAATACCAAGTGCACCTTGGGAGGACCTATCAATGGACTTCATTCTTGGCTTACCAAGAACAAGGCGTGGGAATGATGTTGTTTATGTTGTGGTGGACAGATTCTCTATGATGACTCATTTTATTCCTTGTCAGAAGACAACAGATGATCATCATGTGGCTAATCTTTTCTTTAGAGAAGTAGTTAAACTACATGGTGCATTTTGACTTACATTATGGAAGCAATTCAATACTGAATTGAAATGTTCAAGTACAGCTCATCCACAAACAGATGGCCAAACTAGAATAGTGAATAAGTTCTTGGGGAACTTAATTCGCTGCGTATGTGGAAATAAGAAAGGACAATGGGATTAGCCCTATCTCTTGTAGAATTTTCTTATAACAATTCAGAGCACACATCTACAGGGAGAAGTCCATTCTCTATTGTTTACACTAACATTCCAAGGAATGTGGTTGATTTACTCAAGCTACCAACAAGGGACAATTTTAGATCAGCAATAAATTTTGCTGACAACTATTCTGAACAGTTTAAAGAAGTTCAGGATGCCCTAGAAACATCAAATCAAAAGTACAAACAATTGGCAGACAAGAGAAGGAGGCCAATGTCTTTTGAAGTTGGTGATCAAGTAATGGTTTATCTTAGAAAAGAGAGATTTCCAGCAGGATTTTGTGGGAAATTAAGGCAAAGAAGATATGGCCCGTTCTCTATTTTGAAGAAGATAAATGAAAATGCTTATGTAGTTGATCTACCAAGTGAAATGAACATTTCTAAGACCTTCAATGTGGCTGATCTATCACTCTATCATCCTGAACAAGCACTCTATGAAGATAACTTTAGGTCGAGTTCCAATCAAGAAGGGCAGGATGATGAGGGACATCATATGATATATTCATAAACTACAAGCCTTACAAGTAAATCTGAATTTTGCTACTAAGAATAAGAAGTCAACTTGAGGTTTACCTCTAGAGCACAAGAGTTACCTTAAGCAAGAAGCATGGTTATGTCACCATATTACTAGAAGATACATGGCTGTTCTATACAGTTATGTCTTAGGTGTCTATGAGCACCAACTAAGTTGTTATGAGTAATGTCTAGTTGTACCTTAGCTGCCATCTAGTTGGCTAGTAGCTATTATCTAGTTGCATGTGACTGTGTAAGCCTTTGGAGCCTATAAATAGAGGCCATGCCCTCTAGTTTTGTAACTTGCTTTTGTACCCACTACCCTTATGAATAGAACTTGGTGTTCTTATCTCTATCTTAGATCTTGGATTAGATCTTGTTCTTGAGCTTTGGATTGAGCTCATATTGTCTGTAGATTCAGCCCTTGGGGCATTTCCTACTAGCACGTGGAAGCTGCTCCGTCAACATTTTGTGCTAAACTACCTACCAGCACCTTGGAGTTGTTCCTCCAATTTAGTGTGCTACATCAAAAAGTATGCTATACGGTGGAAAAAATAGCAATACAAGTGAAATACAGAGAGAGGGGGCGGGGCACATATCTTAAAGCATCTATCCACAGTGGCTCGATAGACTGTAGTGAAAACATACATGTTACATTGCATTTTCACATCTGCCATGGTGAAGCTGCAATATCAAAGCAGGGCAAAGGGCGCTCGATAAGGTCCTAGGACTAACTCCAAGGGACTTCTTCTATGGCTTCGGAAGCATTCTGCATTGTTTGACTAGGTCTTAGTAGTAGTGCTCAAGAAATGTTCGGTATCAAAGGTCTGTTCGGTTAATCCTATCCCCAAGAAGATTGAGGGTCTGTTCGGTTTTTTTTTCATTTCATGTGGAATGGAATGAAATGGAGGGGAATCCACTTGGAATGGTGAGAAACAAACGAGCCCTGAAAGGGATTGGAAGAAATTGAGAGAATTTTGATTGCTAGGGGCTTTGATCCCTCCCAACCAACTCTAATCCCCACATAATCGAATAAGACCTAAGAAAGCAAGGATTCCATCCGTTCTCTTTTATTTGACACCAGCTAGCAAAAATTTCAGCTAATTGCCATCAAATTATAGTGAACATAGATAGTACTCCTACATAATTAAAAAACAATTAGCTCTAAAATATTAAATCAAGCTTTGTTGATTGTTGGATTTGCTGTCACAACAATATTGAAACATGTGTACGTAGCTATATATAAAGCTTTGACTTGTGTGTGGTTTTCAAGGGTGAGTTGTTCACGAGGCGTTGTCGGGCAGACTCGGGGGTATGGTCCTTCTAGCGGCACAACAATGGCGAACCTCGGGCAGTGATTGAGTCTCAGCCTGTCAGCCATGGAGGCCAAGAATTTTTTTTAATTTTATTCTTTTTTTAATAATATTATGATAACAGCCGGTCGAGACCAATATTTGCACTGGGTAGACGTTTTGGCCGCGCCACCTCGGCTGCGCGCGGCCAAATCGCCCTGCCGCGCCAGTGCATGTGGCGCGGCAAGGCCGCCACGCTGGCCGCGGGCGCCAGCGAGGCGGCCAGTGGGCCAGCCGCTGCCGCGTCACCCCGCCTGGCGCGGCAAGGCCGTATTCAGGGCCCGCGCGGGCCCTCTTCTTTCTTCTTCCTCCTCTCCTTTCCTCCTCCAGCCACGCGCAGCTCTGCCGCCGCCCGCCGCCGCGCCACCATTGCTGGCCAAAATCCGGCCGTTTTGGCCCGGAAAAGTGGGGGAAATCGATCCCCTCCCTCCCGTGAAGGTATTCCCACCTTTTTTCCCTTGTTCCACCATTTGATTCGGAAGATATGAGTAGGTTTAGGTGTTTTAGGGTTTGTGATATGTTTTGAAATTGTAGTGATTTATACGTTTGTTTCTTGCAATGTGATGGTTAGGATGAACGTAGTATTGACTCTGCCCTCGATTTGAACATGTAGAATTTGTTGCATGCTTTTATTCTACGATGTTGTGAAGGGATTAGGTTTGTAGGGTATATTAGGAGAAATGCATTTGTCAAAACTCATGTTGTTTGTCTAATTCTGGTTGAAATGGTTATTTTGTAGATGGTTTGTTTAGTCCGTTGGTTTCATGGTGGGGTTGTGAAAGAGAATGGGGAGTTTGAGAATATGAAAGATGTCACGCGAATGTTTGAAGTTGCCCTGTGTTTGCATGAGATAGTTGAATGTGCTCGGAGTCATTTTAGTTGTGGGGTAGATGATGAGATCAGCTTGAAAGGCCGTCTTGATTGTGGTAGAGGAAGAGCGGCATACGCTCTAGTGGATTTGAAAACTGATGTGGAATGGGATCAATTTAAGAGATTAGTAGAGCAATCTAGTGTGCCTTATTTGGACGTTGTTGTTACTAGCCAAAAAACTGCCAGTAGAGAGGGAGGTAGAGAGTTAGTGGCTCAGCTTGGGACACAGGAGTCAACAATCTCACAGTTAGGTATTGGTGTGATCCAACAAGAGCAATTGCAATCAAAGGGAACAGAGTTTGCTGATGATTCTAATAGCGAGACCTTTAGCTTTGATGAGACAGAACTAGGCACAGCACATGACTATTTCCCTAATGATGTATTTGAGAGGGAGGAAGCTAAGGAGGATGATGATGATGATATTTCAGAAGGTTCTGACGGTGGGGATGACAATGATGGGTATGAATCCGAGGGAGAAGAGGTAGAAAGGGACAGTGCACCACCTCCAGGAGACAGTCATCATGTTGTACTACCTCCTGTACCAACCAACATTTGCCCTCCGCATGATGATGACACATTCATGCGGCATATGGCGGATGGTGCTCATAAGCGTGGCTCTGTGACGTACACTGCTCGTGAGCTCGATCTGCTAAAGCAATGTCATGTAGAGATTCCACATGTTGCCAATGACAAGGACATAAGCTGTGTCGATAGGGCTATCTGTGAGACCACCTTGGTGCATGCAGAAGACGAAGGTTTGCCACAATGTGAGACCCCTGAGATTGAGGCAAAAACGAAATTTGATACCTTTGAGAACCTCAAGTTTTTCTTGGCTGACCATGCGGTTAGATTTCATAGACCTTTCGCCGTTGTTCACTGTGACAAGAACGAGAGGTATGAAATCATGTGCAAGCAAGGGTGCATGTGACGTGTTTGGTGTTGCAAGGTGCGTGGCACAGAGAAGTGGAAGATTACAAGAGTTAAGCAACCTCATGAGTGTCGTTCCTCTAAGCCTAAGCAAGTGCACCCGCAGTTGACAACATCATATCTGGGGCACCGCATTCTGGGCATTGTTTTGAAAAACAATGACGAATCGATTCCCTCTCTCATTGAGTCGATCTTCGCCTTTAGTGGATACCGTGTGAACTACTCTAAGGCATGGCGTGCAAAACAACACGCCGTAGCCCTGCTGTGGGGAGACTGGAAGGAGTCCTATGCACAGGTTCCACGGAGCCTTTGCGCAATGTCTTACTACAATGAGGGTGTGAAATGGTTTATCCACACAGGTGACATGGTCCAGCTTGAGGATGGAGTGTACAAGCCTGTCATGCAGAGGGTTTGGTGGTGCTTTCCATAGTGTGCCGCTGCTTTTCAGCATTGTCGTCCGGTTATACTCGTGGATGGCACGTTCTTGACGGGAAAGTACAAGGGTACACTTATGATGGCTGTAGCTGTCGATCCGGAGTAACAGCTTGTGCCCTTAGCTTTCGCCATTACAGAAAGTGAGAATAACGAGAGTTGGTCATGGTTCATGATTCTTGTCCGCCTTCACATTCTTGGTCTTGAACGGATCGTTTGCATGATTTCTGACAGGCATGCTGGGCTTCTTAATTGTGTGAACGACCATTTGTTTGGGTTTCCCCCACTAGTTCACCGGTGGTGCATGAGACACTATGCAGCTAACATGTGGCGTTGTCAGAAGAAGAAGGAGGTAATTGGAAAGTTGAAGGAGCTTTGCCGCGTGCATACGAAGGAAAGATTTGAGGAAAAGCTGGAGGCACTAAAAAAAGACTTGAACGATGGTGCTAAACAATGGTTAGAAGGTGAGATGGAGGATAAGGAGAAATGAGCACAAGCATTTGATGATGGCTGGCGATACGGGATGACGACGACAAATTACTCAGAGTCGTTGAATAACGTGTTCAAAGGCATTCGAAGTAGACCTGTCTCAGGCATAATTGAGTACTCTTTCTCCAAATGCAATGAGTATTTCATCAATCGCTGGGAAATAGCGAGCAAAAAGTTGGCCAACGGTGAGAGAAAAGGACTTGTTGCTGAGGTGCATCTACAGAATGCTGAGGAAAGATCTGTCAATCAACTGGCTGAGGCATTTGGACCTACTCGGATGGTGTACAATGTCAGAAGTGCTGGGGAACTAGCGTAGGTGGTGAGAGTCACGGTGGCAGGCACTATAGAGTGGACTTGACTAATGGATCCTGCATGTGCAATGTCCCTACACTGTTGCATCTTCCTTGCTCTCACGTGATTACAGCTTGTAGGGCTAGAGGCCTAGACTATGAGAGCCCTACTTTCATGTCGCCACTATAACGTAGGGAGCACACCCTAAAAATTTGGGAGTCAAGTTTCGAGCCTAACTTTGATCCTAGCAGATGGCCGCCATACCACGGACGTGACTACGTGCCTGACTCGTCGTTGAAGAAGGACAAAAAAGGCCGACAGCAAAAGAAGCATTTGAAAGGGGACATGGACGCTTCACAAGGTCGATTCGCGGCTGATTACGGGACTGGTGACTTCGATGAGGATAGGTCTCAAAATCGGTGCTCCAAGTGTCACAAATTCATTAAGGACTGCAAATGCCGCACCAAGAAGAAGAGGAAAAGGACTAACAAAACTCCTCGTGCTGAGGTAGTATATTGTTTGTGTGTTAGTAAAATAGAAATGTCGTCTTGAATGTTTGTAATGATGGTGTCCTATTGTTTACATTTGTTTACTTGTTAAAATCATTGTTTTATAATTAATGAGTTACCTTGTTATAAATTTATTCTATCATGTTTTTGTCATTCAATTTTTCAGGATGACGCACCCTCGGTTCCCGCTCCTTGAGCTGGCGTACGACGACACCCACCGCGCCCACATGATCGCCGACCAGAATATGGTAATAATCTCTGTATATGTTAATACGTTTCATATCCTGGTAATATGGTAAAAATTTGTGCATATGGTAATAACCGTTCATTTTGTTTCAGGTCCTACCTTGGCTACGCGCAAGGGTGCATGCACCCATGAACTGGGACAGCCGCTACGCCCCGTACGTGCTTCGGGCTGGTTTCCTCCCCATAGCGAGGACGGTTTGTATGGGCCTACCCCCCATGGATGGGGCCCTACTTACCGCTCTGGTTGACCGGTGGCGTCCAAAGACGCACACTTTCCACATGCCTTGTGGGGAGATGACGGTGACATTGGAGGACATGGCGATGATCACTGCTCTCCCCTTAGAAGGAGCGGCAGTAACAGGAATGATCCAGAGCGAGGGCTGGCAGGACATGGTCGAGGAGCACATAGGTATTAGGCTCTCTGTCGTTATATTTCATACTATGTTTTGATTATCTCGTGACTAATTAAACTTTTTTGTGTATCATAGGTGTGCGGCCTCCAAACCCAGGAGCAAAGAAGACTTCAGGTGTTACTTCTTCTTGGCTGAGGCAGCACTTCAACGTCTGCCCAGCAGATGCTGACGACGACATTGTTGAGAGGCACGCAAGAGTATGGCTGTGGCACTTTGTCAGCTCTTTCCTTTTCCCCGACGCTGCCGGGAGCACTGTTTCTTGGATGTTCCTCCCCATTCTTGCTCAAGACTGGGACATCATTAGCGGCTATAGTTGGGGCTCGGCTGCCCTTGCCTGGTTGTATAGGCAATTGTGTTTTGCTTGCAGACGGTCCAAAGATGGGTCAAACATCGGTGGTTGTGCCTTTATACTACAGATTTGGGCTTGGGCACGACTTCCAGTTGGACGACCTTTCAGTGAGGCTCCACCGGTACGTATATCATTCTCAATATGATCTATGTTAGTACGTTCATATATTTTTTGTGACTTATTGGTTTTGACAGCCCTGGCCATTTGCTGATTCCATGCCCCCGTACGCTTATGTTTGGAAAAATGCGGAGGCTGTTCATGGACCTCCTCGTAGACGCTACACAGCCTACACCAACGAGATTGACTGCTTGACAGGGAACCAGGTATACAGGCAGTTACTTCTCTTATGGGGGGCACAATGTTTAAGTTGTTACTTCTCTTACTGCTAAAATCGCCTATGCACAGGTTGAGTGGACACCGTACAGACACAACGAGCTTGCTGCCCATCTGTCCTTCATGTGTACCAGAGATCAGGACTTGTGGAGGACACCGGTACCAATGATCTGTTACTACATTGTTGAGTGGCACCTGCCGCATAGGGTGACGCGACAGTTTGGCAAGAGACAGATCGTGCCTCCAACTGAAGTGTCTACCTCATAAGCTCTGCACCAGTAATACACCGAAGCACTTCTATTTAATTTCATGCATCATTGGAATATAGTTGTAATATGTTTGTTTGTATAGGTTTGTAAGGACGAAGAGGTACACCGAGAATGACTGGAGGGTGACCCATCAAGACTACCTCCACATGTGGGAGCAAAGGCAGAGACACAACATCGCGGAAGGAGAGGACTGGTTTGCAGGTGAGAACCAGCACTACCTCCTTTGGTTCCACAGAGTGGACAAGGTTAAGCCCCACGGCGATGGAGTACAACATGGAAGATGTGGACACAAAAGCGGAGGACGACTACGACGTCGACACTCGCTGGGACAATCAGCCGGAGCGTGCACCTCTACACGACCACATGGTATTCATTAATAACTGTTAAATAATGTGTACGTCCTCGTCCAACTGTTCTTAATACATTGTGCATGCACATAGGGACGACAGCTTTCACGCATCGTCAATGATGCTGGGGTGGCCATGCGCCATGGCAATGATGCGCGATTTCTCCGATCTTTCGTGGAGGTAGAGTCATTCCCAGTTTTGTTTACTTTTGTGACTATTTCCTCAAATTACTAACTATATCTTTATGCAGAGGGTTAGAAGAACCTGCCGAAGGATGGCCTTGAAGCTTAACTGCGTGGCTGTCAACCCCGTGGACCCCGCACGTGCCCCTGGTGGATTGTCTGATTCTCAGCCCACTCCTGTCCACAGTGCACCTGGTGGATCTTCGGCTATGGCTAGACCTTCCTCCTCGCATAGGGCTGGCAAGGCACCTGCATCGCCACAGGCAAGTGATGAGGACGTGTCTGGGGACGACTCAGAGGACTCACCAGCCTCGGGGTTCGCAGATCAGTTCATCTTTACTCAGCACATGGATGACGCCCCGCCATACACTCAGACTCAGGGAGAGTCAAGCCAGATGAACATGACGCAGACTCAGAGGGAGTCCAGCCAGGTACGTCAACGCTGTGTATTATCGTTTACCGATATTCCTATAAAGTGTTGAATTATTTATTAAGACATTTCCATTTGACATGTTTCATTAATAGGACTCGAACGGCGATGCACAACCTCGGCGACGCCGTCGGCGTGACCGCTCGGACGTTCCCAGCAGTGCCAATCGCCTACAGACCGGGGTACGTAGGCAACGTCGGGCAGCAAATGTCTTCAGCCCACCAGATCAGAGGCCACCACGGCGTTGAATCAAGACTTCGTGTTGAACCATGTGTATTGAATTTGGCCGTGTTAAACTATGCTATGTTTTAAACTCTGTGGTGTGTGGTGAATCATGTGTATTGAAACCGTGTGTGCTGAACTTTGCTATGTATTAAACTATGTGGTGTACCATGTTTATTGCACTCTAGTGAACCTTATATTCATGTCTATATACATGTTGAATGCCGAGTTGAATGTCGAACGCAAACACAGCAAAGCAAAGAACCAAAGACTTCTGGGCGTCTACTCTGCCGCGCCAGGCCGCCTGGCGCGGCCAAAGACTACTGCCACGCCAGGAGGCTAGGCGCGGCAGGCTTGACGCGCCAGGCGCTCAGGCACGGCAGGTGGCGGCTGGCTTTGCCGCGCTGGATCGTTTGGCGCGGCAGCCCTGCCGCGCCTGACCGCCTGGCGCGGCAGTAGTATTTTGCCACACCAGGCGACATGGCGCGGCAGAGCCCAGACGCCAGACACCCTGATCTTTGTTGTTGTTGTGCCGGGTTGACAAATTTGTACGATGATTAATCTAAAGGACTAAACTCTAGCTCCGTTACAAATAATAGTTGAAGGACTAAACTCTAGGTCCATTACACATACAAATATTAGTTGCAGGACTAAACTCAAGGTCCATTACAGAAATATAAATAATAGTTGCAGGACTAAAGTCAAAGTCCATTACACAAATAAAAATAATAGCACGATGATACAATAAAAGATACACCATACAGCTAGTCGGACTCACAACCAGAGAGTACCTCATCGTCACCCCAACCATCATCTTCATCCGAGCTGATAACCACAACTCCCTTGCCCTTGTTAACCGCTGGCTCAACTGGTGCAAATGTCACGCTTAAACCTGTAGACTTCCCTTTGCCTTTTTCTTTTCACAAAATAGACCCAGGAGCCCTCACCGCATCTCTCTATGCATCCCTCATCCCAACGAATCCATCACTGCTCCTCTCCAAATCACCCTTCCTAATTGTCATGTTACAGGGCAAGTCCCCAACAAGAGCCCTCATAGCCTCTAGTTGTGCCTCTCTTGCTCGATCCTGTACCTGCCTCTCCAAATGTCTCTCCTCCTCCAACTTCCTTCGCTTCTCAGCCCTCTCATCTCTGGATAGAGGTCTTGGATACAATATCCTATTCAGCCTCCAATACTTGATAAGCGTGTCATGAGCCTCTAGAATAGGGGGCCTACACCTCTTCTCCATGATGTACTCGTCAAGAATGGTACCAAATAGAAGCTCATCATTTGGCAATGGGACATCATACTTGTTCCTTATCTTGTGCCTCAATTCTCTAGTTTCTCTTTCTTTGTCTTGTTGACCCAAACATCTGAACCTAGCAACAAGCTCATCACGACCACTGAACCATTCCCAATCACATGTCCGGCCCTCCTGCGCAAGCAAACAATATCGCTTCATCAATACAAGACTGTGCAACACTGAACTCCAAAAGATAAATCAAACATAAATATCATATCACTCACCCAAAAAGCGTTTCCATTGCCGCAATACCATCCATAACCAAGCTCTGAGGGAACCACACCACGCTCGGCCAAAATACCACACTTGCATCTCTTTTCAGGATACTTCGTACACGGCCATGGAGCCTGACCAGCCTCATACGCACGCACCTCCTCATCACTTGGTCAAACTGACCGCGGGCCCTGAACGTACTCATTGAATTGACATACTGGCCAACCGTCCTGCAAGTTTAGTTAGTTTTAGATTGTGAACAAATAATATAACTACATGAAAACATATAGGTATAAGTATTATGCACAAAGAATACAAATGCAAACTAGCCATCGTCTTTATCGAGCACCGGAAGAATGGGGAGTACTTTGGCCGACTGCTAGGGGAACCACCACGGGGAGGCGCCACCAAGGTAGCACGGACTCCACAATGGCAGAGCGGAGGATCCTTCCTACGCCTTCGTGCAGCGGCCATCCTCTCGTCTACGGTCATTGGAGTGGGGTTTGGTGGGGGAGCAACCCAACGCCGAAACTCATGGTATGGCACCAGTTTTTCACTCTCATATGAAAACAGCCGGATCCTCGGATCAAATTTCTCTGGGCCATCAATCCATTGGAAAAACCAACAAGGCAGGGACTCATAGGGCCATGTCCCCCTGTCATATTTGAACCTGCATATATAGTACGCTCGTCCTGCAGTCTTTGGGTGCCTAGATTGTTTGACCTCCGCTGGCACGCCGCAGCAACAATTTGGAACGGGAAGGGTAGGCGGAACAGGGCCATGTGCATCCTCCATAGATGGATACTGACCATACCCCCTCTGGCATAGCATCCTCTCATGGACAACGGCACGATTATCAAAGTCCATCACAGAACTGCAAATATATACAAAAATAAAGTGAATGAGGACCAAACTCTAAGCAAACCATAACAAATGGGACAACTCTTCCATTTCACCATCTCTAAAAACAAAGCATATGAAATGGGACAACTTTTCCATTTCACCATAAAACCCTAACCAAACTCTAACCAACGCGTTCATTTCACCATCTCTAAGCAAATCATAACAAATGAAACAAGTATTCCATTTCACCATCTAACCCTAACCAACCAAACTCTAACAAAAAACTAACAAATAAGGTCCAAAACACAAGATTCAAGAGGGGAGAAGCTTACCGGAGATGGGGGACCGATTTCCCTAAGTTTAATCCGCAAAAAATAAACCAAAATGGGGGGGGAGCTCCAGGCGGCGGCTGGGTGGCGAGCGGCGTCGCTCTGGACGGAGGAGAAAGAAGAGAGGGAGGAGGAGGAGCCCGCGGCTGCAATTCAAAACGGCCTTGCCGCGCCAGGCGGGGTGGCGCGGCAGGGTTGCCGCGCCAGGCGGGGTGGCGCGGCAGCGGCTGGCCCACTAGCCGCCTCGCTGGCGCCCGCGGCCAGCGTGGCGGCCTTGCCGCGCCACATGCACTGGCGCGGCAGGGCAATTTGGCCGCGCCAGCCGAGGTGGCGCGGCCAAAACGGCTACCCAGTGCAAATATTGGTCTCGACCGGCTGTTATTATAATATTATTAAAAAAAGAATAAAATTAAAAAAAATTCAAGGCCAACGATCCTCGACACCTTCCATGAGGTGGCAACTACACTACACGTGTCTTCAAGTTTTTAGATGGATCCATCAGATATTTTTTTTTTAACGAACCATAAAAGGTTTTTGGTTTTATAGTTTAAAAATTACACTAAGTAACAGTTCCTCATACTAGTATTGAGGGTGAGATTGAGGCAAGCGTCTTTTCACCAGCATCTGTAGCCAAAATTACCGGAGGCAGCCAAATTCTTTTGTTCATATTTCATACAAAGAAAGGTAACGTTACAGCAAAGCAAGATTCACATCTCACCAAACCAGAGGTTGCATACAGATCAAACTGTAAAATTACATCTGAGCATGTGAATGCAGAGTAAACAAACTCATTGGACAGTCATCGAGAGAATCTGGCGTGCAAGACCTGGGTCCTGTTGAAGCAGCTCTTTAATGTTGTTCTCCAGTTCTCCTATCTGCTTCTCAAGATATTCCTTGGAAGTCTAATCATAGGGCAAACCAACACAAATGACGAATATTGGTTAGTGAAATCTTGGGACTTCAAGAACTTATAAGAAACAGAAATAGAGATCAAGCTTACCTGCATGGATGCTATAGCACTCTCACTGTCATTAAACTTTTGCTCTTGCTCGTTCAGAAGAACTGATTTTGGCTCCAAAATAAACCTGCGAGTAAATGGATGTCAAAAATGAAATGCAATTGTTTTACCATAGAAGACCACGAAATTGACTCTCCATGGTGAAAGATCTTGTTGGATCACTTACACTTTTCCTGCAAACAAAAGTAGCCATCATAAGAAAACTACTAGAAAGTAAGGCAATTTCGACACTAACATTTGGATAACTGCACCACGATATTAACAATAATGCAAGTCACCAATACAGCAAGAGGATAAAACAAACATGCTAGAACTTACGTAACCAACTGGGATAATTGTAAGTTTTTCAACCTAATTACATTGCATGATTTCATTAACCACCAACCATTGCACTAACACGATAAGCAACATTCAAGATTCAACCAATAACAGGGGTTGACTATCACATGAATACATAGAAACAATAAATATTGAAAAGGCCACAGGGTAGGTTTAAGTTTCAAATTCAGTAGGCTGCTTTCTTAAGGCATTAACTGCACAAAACCTAAACAAAAGACTAGTGCCACCATTCACATCCACCACAGGACTACTAACAGGTCACTACAAAAGGTAGAACTGATTCAAGTATGTTCTTAGCATTTCGTCTTGACAATCCAACTACGGAACTGCTCAGGAATTAATTACAAATTTATAAGAGATGTTCTCTAAGAAAATATTGCTACATCTAGAAGCTTAGCTTCAAAATATTGCTATATCTGGAAGCCTAGCTTCAAATTATTGCACAAATGACAAAATCCACATACATACAGAGTGAAGATGGTCAGAGGTTACACCAACTTTGGACGACTATATAATAATACTCAGTATTGATACCTAACCACGTGTAGATCGTTTGGATAATGAAAATTTCAGCAAGTAGTCCTCAACATATTTCATGGAGTGTTATAAGTAATTGGTCATGTTGGCTTCAGATAGCAAAACAGGGTTATCCACTCACAAAAATTCTTCCTTACCAACAGTCTTATAGGTGTTAGTATCTTCTGGCAACTGGCGAAGTTCCTCCAGAGTGAGGTAAGCACGCTTCTTTTCGCCCTCTTTAGAACGCATCTGGGATTGTAACTGACAAAAGCAAGGTATGTTAGAAGAGAGACCATGAGACCATGTGTCAGAAAATCATTGACTCATATAGGTTAGCAGTTACTGAAGTATTCGAAGCATAGGGACTCAGGACGATACAGAATTCAAGCGAATCTAATATATTTGTATTTACAAAGTACTCATAAAATATTTACAAAGTACAAAGATGGTGAGACAATGCGTGTTCAACATTCCTTCCACCTCAACTTCAGTAATAAATCCATCATTTTCCAACTGCACAGCCTGTTCGGCTGGCTGGGCTGGAGCCAACCAGCCGATTCAGCCCGTTCAAAACCCAGCCGAGGCTGGAGGAACAGTCTGGTGGCTGGCCGGCTGGCTGGCTCCAGCCCAAGCAGCCGAACGGGCTGTTAATTTTTTCACTAAGATAACACAAGACATTTTTATAGCAAACATTTTTGGAAGTTATAAGGTCCCACACCCCACTATTCCATATGTTGTTTAAGGAAAAAAAAATGAAAACAAAGCCCACCATTGCATAATGCATATGATCTTTGAACGGAAAAAGAGAAAGAAAGGGAACATACAGTACCACAAAATTATCACTTACTAATTTCATAAACCAAACCTCTCCAACCCTTTTCACTTGCTCCTAAACCATAACTATATTTTGAAGCACTGAACCATCTGGTTTAGCGCAACCTCCTCCTAACAAATAAGCACATTAGTAAGCGTAGCGAAATGTGTTAGCCAACCAGACTAAATATCTAACAACTAGACTACTCAGCGAGAGAGTAGTACAATCAAGATGCAGAGACACTGCAGGAGGTCCACTCCCACAACAAAACGAGACCAAGGCAACCAAAGAACGCCCAAAGCATGAGGCACACGATCCGAATCGATGGGAACACATGGCCTGAGAACTAGTCTAAGGGAAGGGCTAGTAATTTTTGTTCTGTATTTTTTTTTTCTTCAGTTACGAAGTGAGATAGAAAAATAGGAGCGAGGAGACGGGGAAACCTGCTTGATCTTTCCGGTTGTATCGATCATCCGGGCCTGCAGCTCCACGAACGCCTGCGCACGAGAAACTGTCAGCGAAACATCGGCAGAAGAAATCTAGCAGCAAGAAGAAGAGGGGGGTGGCGAGACCCGCGTGGCACGTACCGCTCGGTTGGCCTCGTCCGCCATTGGAGAGGGTTGAGCGGTCAGGAACCCTAGCAGCGAACTCCAATCGAAGGGAGGGGGCAGCAGATTCAGGGAAGGGATGCGGCGGCGGCGTTGCTCGAGACTCGAGCGAGAGGCGAGATCGGACGCCTGCAACCGCAGTGGGTATACTGGGCCGGATTACTGGGCCGGCATGAATTAGACTGAGGCCCATCAGCTGCCGCGGCTGATCGGCAAGTGCGCATGCTGAACTCGCGCGCATGCTACTCGCCTTGAGCGCCGAAGGCCGCAGCTGATTACTGACCTTTTGAAGCTACTGTGCAAGTATTCGTATTCGTCTAATCGCTCTTCAGATCAGAAGGAAAAATCTCCTTTCTTTCCCATCGGGAGATAACTTATGTGGCTTTTGCGAAACAAGAGCGTAATTTGTAGTTTAACGTTAACATATTACTACATACCGACAAAAATAGAATATTCTTCAAAATACGAAATATTCAAGTATTTCTCTGTCTGTGTATCCGAGCAACAACTTGAGAAAGAAGAAGAACATTGCTTAGCACTGACTCCGACATTCTAGATGCTACATCGTACACGCAAGTCAGCAAGCAGTGGTCAAGCAAGTGAGTCACAACTTCACCCCTAAGTCAGTATGGCCGGCGTCCGGCGAGGCATACATACTTGGTGTCTGCTATCTGCGTGTCCCCGATCCATCCACGGCTGTCTGCGTAGCCGGCTTCTCGGCGACCTATATCCTCCACCACGTCAACCCCAAGGAGCCGTGAGCCTGCGACCGACCGTCTACAATATAAGCTGATGGTGTCGTCCGGTGATCCCAAGATCGAGCTGCCCAAGACCAAGAAACTCACTGCGAGCGCGCTCATGGCGTCCAACAACACAACCACCCCATCCGACAAGGGCTCCGCCGCCGACGAGGTCCTCCACGAATTCGGCATCGTCCGGGTCTACAAGAGCGGCCGCGTCGAGCGTCCCCTCGTGGCCCCGCCCGTCGCGCCCGGCCTCGACTCCGCCACCGGCGTCCAGTCCATGGACGTCCAGCTCGACTCCTACTCCGTCCGCCTCTACCTGCCTCCGGCCGCGGCCACCGCCCCGGGCGCCAAGCTCCCGGTCATCGTGTACGTCCACGGCGGCGGCTTCGTGGCGGAGTCCGCCGCGTCTCCAGGCTGCCACCGCTTCCTCAACAGGCTCACGGCCTCCTGCCCTGCCCTCGCCGTCTCCGTCGAGTACCGCCTCGCGCCTGAGCACCCGCTCCCGGCCGCCTACGACGACTCCCTCGCCGCGTTCAAGTGGACGCTCTCCGCGGGGGACCCGTGGGTGGCCGAGCATGGCGACCTTGGCCGCGTCTTCTTGGCCGGGGACAGCGCGGGCGCCAACATCTGCCACTACCTGGCCGTCCACCCCGACATCGCCCAGGCGACGCCGCGGCGGAGGCTGAAGGGCGCCGTGCTGATCCACCCCTGGTTCTGGGGCTCGGAGGCCGTGGGCGAGGAGCCGAGCCACCCGGCGGCGCGCGCCATGGGGGCGCGGCTCTGGCTGTTCGCGTGCCCTGGAGCGGATGGCATGGACGACCCGCGGATGAACCCGATGGCGCCCGGTGCGCCGGGGTTGGACACGATGGCGTGCGAGCGGGTCATGGTGTGCGCCGCGGAGCACGACTTTTTGAGGTGGCGCGCCAGAGCGTACGCGGAGGCGGTGGCCGCGGCGAGGGGCGTGGGAGGGGAGGGGACGGTGGAGCTGCTGGAGACGGAGGGTGAGGGGCACGTGTTCTATGTCTTCAAGCCCGATGGCGACAAGGCCAAGGCCATGCTCGACAGGATCGTCTCCTTCGTCAATGCTCCGTGATGCGCTCTCGCTCGCTCGTCCCTTGTTTGTGTTGGGTTCGCAGCAGCTTTTGTCGTCGTGCGTGTGCTTTATGATACTCCAGTTTGTAGGATACGAAGTAGACTTGGTATAGTAGAACAAAATTGGTGAATTGGTGATGTTATAAATAAACGTACGTATATATGATATACTTGCATACCAATAAGGCAATAATGTAGGAATCTGAACTCCATAATATATATATAATCTCACTTACATATGCATGTGCATATACGTGATCAATCACCACATTAGCTAGGCTTGTTGGGTTGAAGGGTATCCACTACAATGGCCGATTTAATGGCTACAGGGTTTGGGTGAATTGAATCCCCATGCTGCCACTTAATCCATGTGGGGTCTCATTCCATGTTAGCACTAATTAATCCCCAATCCCCTTCTTCCTTTTTCTTGTTCGGTTACTCACCATTGGCACAAGAGATGTCGCGTCGACCTGCACCGCCAGGAGATGTTTGTGAGGGTCCATTCGCAATCGCCGAGATGATTTTTGGTACCCGGTCAAGAGTGGGAGGCAATGAGGGGTTTGGGCTGGGCTTGTAACTAGGCGGGGGCTAAACGAATGGCATTTGTTTGGTGGGTCGAGATCAAAACCAGGCCAGGGTGACCCTCGTGGGTCGGGTCTCATTCCCTACCTAGAATGGGCTAACTGAACAAGGCCCTAATCGGAATGAACCGCCTATGAAACTCCTACGGGAGTGGCCTTACAGAAAGTCGCTAGATCAAATGTCAACCTAACGGTAGTAGTGGATGAGTGACGTGGGGAGTAGGGATGAAAGTGGTATGGATATTTCCCGACCGACCGACCGACCGAAAGCCCTCAGACCTTAAATGGTACAGTCCGTATCCGGAACCGAAAAATTAATATCCGACCGTATTCGTATCCGCATAACAAAAGTTGAATGTCGATTGCAGATATGTAATGTATATCAATATCTGATACATATCCGTCATATTTTGTACTTTCCGTATCCGAATCCGATTCGACAAAAAAATAAATATCTGTATTCGTATCCGGGCATATCCGTCCGTATCCGATCCGTTTTCATCCCTAGTGGGGAGGATGCCATCAGCCGTTGAACAATGGGAGACAAAACCAAACAAACATGGCTGGTCCCTTCAACCTAATGAAGAGAACATGGCTAAGATCATTACAGCAAAGTTCAAGAATCTAAGAAGAGTTCTTAAACCCTAGCAAGCACAGCTCTCAAGCCTCAAAATAAAATATAGAAATTCCTAAGCTCATCCTTCCTTGTTATGAATATTGGAAATTTTAAAAGAGAGAGAAGTTGAACAACCTTTAATTCACAAAAGAGTATATTGGAAATAACCGTGGCAGCAAAGAATCTATTGGAAACAATATACAACAACAACAACAACAACATAGCCTTTAGTCCCAAGCGAGTTGGGGTAGGCTAGAGATGAAACCCAAGAAACAAAGCTCAAGGCTCAGGAACGTTGATAGCAAGTCTCCAAGCGCTCCTATCGAAAGCTACCTCCTTGGAAATATTCCACTCCTTAAGGTCTCTGTTTATCGCTTCGTCCCAAGTCAATCTAGGTCTACCTCTACCTCTCTTTATATTATTGGCCCGCCCTAGGACCCCAATACGCACCGGCGCCTCCGAGGGCCTTCGTTGGACATGTCCAAACCATCTCAGCCGATGTTGGGTCAATTTCTCCTCAATGGGTGCCACCCCGGCCTTCTCCCGAATGTCTTCATTCCGAACTCTATCCCTTCTTGTGTACCCGCAAGACCATCGCAACATCCGCATCTCTGCTACACTCAGTTGCTGGACATGTCGCCTTTTAGTAGGCCAACATTCCGCCCCGTACAACATCGCCGGTCGAACCGCCATCCTATAGAACTTCCCCTTCAGCTTTTGTGGCACCCTCCGATCACAGAGGACGCCAGAGGCTTGACGCCACTTCATCCAGCCTGCTGCGATTCTATGCTTAACATCTTCATCAATGTCGCCATCCTGTTGCAACATCGATCCTAAATACCGAAAAGTAGCCTTTTGGGGGACCACCTGTCCGTCGAGGTTAACGTCTCCATCCTCGTGCCTAGTCCCACTAAAATTGCACATCATGTACTCAGTCTTGGTCCTGCTAAGTCTGAACCCCTTCGACTCTAATGTGCGTCTCCATAGCTCTAGCTTCTCATTAACACCTTCCCTACTCTCATCGACTAGCACCACATCAGCTCTATTGGAAACAATATGGCAACATCAAATGGATCAAGTTAGGAGATGGAGCAACAAAAACATTCATGGTAATGCTAAAGAACTCATAACTTCTCTGGGCGATAGTAAGTCATGCATCTCCGCCCTAACAATGTAGTCATGCCAATGTCATGGACACCCTTTTTCTCATAGTGTAATGTAACCTTTATGTTCGGAGTTCGGACTGCAATCCTATGTGTCTTTTAGTAATGTAAATGTTGTGTATGTAAACAATATGTGTGCAATATAGTGCTTTATCACAATGACTATCACAATTGTATACGAAAAGGGCATCTAGGCACTTAATTAATTTATCTTTGGTAACGATAACATAATCATTGTGATTAATGCGTATTTTGTAGCGGCAATCTCTATGTTAGTGTAATGATGGACTTTGACGGTATTTGTGGACACCCCCCCCATCATTCAGTTTTTATTTATTGGTGCAAAGAATATACTAAAAAATTTCGAATAAGCTAGTTCTATGTGAAGGTCAGAAACTCAAAGAAACTGAATTGGATGAGTTCCAGCTTCAAAAGTTTGCTAGCTTTGACTAGTCAGGTGGTGCCTAGAGTTACTCACCATATTAGTCGTTGCCCTAGGCTAATCTATTGTTAGGGTAGTAGTGGAGGCACTGACATATTCGGTGTTTGCATAAAATTAGTAGGTACTTCCTGGGTTGAACGAGGTGCTCTCTGTATTCTCTCTGTACACACAAGGATGGATTCAGGTCTAGTCAATGGTGATTGCTATTGGACAAGAGAAAATTTCATCTTTGCAATGACATATTTATATGGTGGCTCAACGAAAATTAAGCTATGTATTAGTTGGTGCACATAAGTAACTGTTGGAAAAGTAGAATTAAATATTGCTTTGATCAATATGATGTTGATGCAAAGGCATCAGCGAATTAGTTAGTGCATATTGCGTCTGCAAGAATGACTAGTTTCTTTAGTGAAGGCTATATATGTGTGGTTGTTGACTCTAATTAGTCTCTCTTGGCACCAAGATACTCATGGTCATTGTTTCACATCAAGAAAAGAGAAACATTTGAAGAGAGTGTTAGGTTTATTAATTCATTCAAGATTAAGGACATTATCAGTGATAGGACTAGGAGAGTAGAATGTATTCACTTGTCTCTTTGGCTTATCATATCAATGAGGTTCTTTTCTTATCACTCTTCGTGATCAACATCACCTAGACAACCTGGTGGTGGTGTTTTTGGTGAGCTTTTGAGAGGTGACTGTGAGAAGACCCAAAAAGGTTGTGTTCGGTTTGTAATCCGCCAATCTAAATTTGGAAAAAGGATATCCGCTAGAGCGCTGGTGGACCCAAGGCCCGGTGTGGCAGAACCACCCAATTTAAACTGGCTCAAGTGCGCTATAACATCCTTTTACAGACATTGAACGCACTTCAGACAGTTTAAACTGGTGATCTGTCGAGTGTCCCTAGGACTCCTCGATAAACCACGTTAACTCTTATCTCTGCCATACGTCAGGATCGTTTTCGGTAAGGAGAACACAACGAGCATTACCATTTTACATAACATACCAAGATTCTTACTTATAACAAGCCAAATTTTGAAGAGAACTTAAATGCAAAGTCAAGCCATTACTAGGAGTTTAATACAAACCAGTCTAGGTAGTTCTATTCCACAAATATCTACAATCTCCGGCTCAACCCTAGAATCACCGGGACCACGATGATCTAGGTCTTCTGGACCTTCTTAGCGACCTCCTCCGTAGCGGCTTCTGAAAAACAAAAGGAGATCCCCTGAGTACGAAGGTACTTAGCAAGACTTACCCGCCTTACCAAAGAAAAGACTCTCAAGGAATATGATTGGGCTTTATGTGAGTTTAGCTGACTCGACTCTTTTGCCAAAAAGCATTACTAAAGCTTGATCCTTATTTTCTTTATTTTAGATCCGTTGAGTTGTTACTTATCCATCTAGGTTATAAAATATTTTGCATACATGTTGTACTAAGCTCAACCAGCATTTATGAATCAACCTTGTCTTGTTCAACTTGTTTCCTCTACGATGTTTAACACCTGATCAAGTGCACTCATAACCAAGAGTTGTGTCGTTCCAGATCAATGGACATCCTGCAGGAGATACCTAGCCCCCAGTCACGCACAGTTGTACCTAATGTACGCAACAACCTTTCAATCAGTTGGGCCAACGACCAGAATTATCCTTACTCGAACCCGGGAACGCGCCCCCACGTGGGCCCCACGTCTGGCGACCACCCCGTGAGTTACAGGCTACGGCCCCGCCTTTCTCCGACCCAGCAAGCACGGGTAAGCGATATTTCCAATCAGTGAACCAACTAATCTAATTGGCTTTACTGGTCCCATAACCCAGTAAGAAACCAGGTAGAATCACTTGATCAATCAATTAAACAACAGATCGGTCCTTAGTCACTTAAGCAAGTAGGCAGAACTAAGGATCGAGCTTACTTCAATCCCTCCTACCAACTTCTGCCCACTACCTTTCAACTCAAATCTTTCATGATTCATATAAGATTGGGGATAGCCTAGATCAACATCTTTTTAACTTAACCTTACTAAGCATATCCAATGTAGACATGGCTAATCAAATTTCTTAACTAGGTAAGGATAGTTCTACCAAGGATTATTTCATGCATCAAAGGGTTTCAATCAATCCCTAACCTAATGCACATAAAATCATAAGATTTGGACTTATGAACATTATGAAATAAATGGGTGATTCAAAGATGCTCCGGGGCTTGCCTAGAATCACGAGCAGGTTAGATCCTTCCGCGATATAAGATTCCGGAGCGACGACGATCACTTCTTTTAATTGCCGCTGCTCCTCCGAGAGTCCAACGAGCCCGTACTCCGAAGCTTGAGATACTAAAACGTAATGCAAGTTAGTGATATGATATGCAACACTTTTCAAAGAAGCTATGCAACTTTCCCTACTCGATAAAGTTGCAAGCCAACTCAAGCTACCCCAAGATTTTTAAAGACAAGCCTATACTTTTCTTTTAATAAAACTTGCCCTAAATCATTTTTAGTTTATTTTTAAGGATTTAAAATCATTTTATAAATGGATAAAGCATTTAAATAAATACATAAAACAATTTTAGAAATCATTTCTAATTATAAAAGAATTATTCAGAATTTTAGCATTTTTAGTGATTATTAAGCATTTATTTAATTAATATAAACAAAAGAATTTAATTAATTATCTACACTTGATGACATAGCATTTTTAATGGATGACAAACTTGAAAACAAGATTAACAAAATTGATTTCAGCATTTTTGGACTTTCCTATGATTTTCTATGAATTAAAAGGTGAAAAACCAAAAATTAAATCTATTTCAAAAACCTAAAAGGACATTTTGCAGAAAACCCCCTCAACTTCTCCTCCTTCTCCCCCGACGCCCTTCCCTCTGTTTTCAAACAGAGGGCGAGCCGACCGCGCCTCCGCCGTCCTTGACCGGCGCAGACTCGCCGGCGGCGAGGCCCCCCGACCCCGACGCCAAGCCCTACGGCACCGCCTCGACTCTGCGCTAACGCCTAGCCCTAAAACCCCCTGGCGACCTTCGCAGCACACCCCCGCGACGACCCCGGCGGCGGCGCACGACGGCGACACGCCGTCCGTCCAAACCACGGCGACTCGCACGAGGAGAACCCACCTGGGAGCACCAGCAGCTGCAGGCGAACCCACCGCACCCCCTAGCGCGAGCTGTGAAGCCCCTAGAAGCCCTGCTCACGTGCGCCAGCCATGGCGGGAGCGCGCACGGCGGCGAACGCGGCGGCGAGCAGCGCAACCGACAACCCGAGCCCCAAACCTAGCCAACAACTAGCCTATGAGCACCAGCGGACCAAGGGGAAGCTATCTCACCCACTAGCACGGGCTGAGATGGCCGGAGCAAGGCTACCCACGTGCGCCGGCGTCCTTGGTGGACGGCGGCTTATAGAGATGAGGAAAAACGACGACGCTTAGGTTCTGTGATGGATGAAGCTCAACGGGGATTGATCGGGGAGGAAGAGAAGTTCAAGGCGAAGCTGTGACCGGAAGGAATTGGACGGAGGTGGTTGGACAAGGGAACACAGCGGTGAGCTTCGCCGGCGACCGATAGGTGGCTGGAAAAGCCAAAGAGAGGAAAAGGAACAGCAGCGACGCCCTGGGCTGCTATTTATCGACGAGAAGCGCACCTGGATGAACGCCACCTCCTGCTGATCAACATACCACGGTGAAACTCATGCACGGCGACGCGTGGCCTCGGCGACTGACGTCGAACCGCCATTGCCGCCTAACCGAGCTCTGGAGCCGAGACATTGCGGCCAAGATTTCTACCAAAACCTCTTCTAAACTTGTCTAACTCCAAACATGGAACTTGTAGACTAATCCAAGCACTACAACCTTTGTTTTACCCCTTGGCCGATTCGAGCAACAATCAGCTCAGAATCCGAGCTCCAATGTGAGACGAATTTTATCCCCAATTTCAGACTTCCGAAATGAATTCTTCAAATTACTTTTGAATTTCCATTCAAACTCTCCTCGATCCCCAAAAGAAACTTGTCCGTAATAACTTCAATTTCATTTTCTATTTTGGCACCATATTGAAATTCTCGATCAAACGCTCGAATTTGAGCTTTGATCACAGGTTGGGTTAAAGGTGCCCTATAAACCTGAAACCCTAACTTGGTTTCAGAAATTCAAACTCAAATTACTCCCACAATTTGAATAGAACATGCCTTTCCTCAAAATACCAAAGTTCTTTTCCTTGACTTGAATTTCATTTCTTATTTTTGGATCTCTATCAATTTCTCAACGGTTTGAGCTCAATTTGAAACTGAAGTTTTCAGCCCTTTTAACCCTGAATTTCCTCAACCTTTTTCTGATTCGATTTTCAACCAAGTTTTTCTCCTTGATCCCGACACGATCTCGATCTGACCCCAAAATAAGAGTTGTTTAGTGTACTTTTCTTAACATCTTTCCTTTTTACACCTTGGTGAACAGACCAATGGTTTCTCCACAATCGACCTCTACATTTGGCAAGTTGTTAGCTGAAAATGACACTTAACCAAAATCCTATCTTCAGATGGTGAATAGTGACCCTTTTCCTTTTTCTTTCTCCATTTAATTGAGCTATTTTCATACTCTTTTTCATCCCAATTTTGTTTCAAACATTCTCCACAGAACTCTTTGATCTATTATAAAATTTTACTTCAAATTTATGTCAAATTTTGACCAAATTTTGACTTTGGTCAAACCTCATTCCTTTCAAAACTCTGGGATGTCACACCCGGCGAGCCCGGACGCTCGCCCCGGCTCCTCAGACAGCCTTGTTGTGTCTGTGGCTCTTTACAGTAGTGCACTTGTGCTGACTGCATGCACACAGACACAGGCAAGCAGGGAACTGCATGTATGCATGCACATAGAGTGGAAGGGTTGGGAGGTTGGATCACTTCTTTCGGTAAGCATGCATGGAGACACCATGTGTGTAGGTGCTAAATTAATACGAGAGGAGAAAATAAAGATGCCCATGCTCACAACTCAACACGCGTTAGCCAGTTATATGACACTAATTCAATTCTGAAAATAGAGCTTTCCATACAGACTGAGAAGTTTAGTTGCAGTGGTACTGACACCTGTTGAACCTTACTCCCTAAATGTTTGTTATCTATTTTGATGTTCGCCCCGGCTCAAAAAGAATCCTAGGCCCGCCACTGCGCTAGAGGGCACTTGATATATCCTTGCATGGATCGAGCAAGGATGAGCAATACCCTTGAACGGGTGCTCTAAAAAGGATTAGGAGAGAGTAACAACTCTTCAACACCTCAGAAAAAATCATCATCTCAACCCTCCCTTCACTCTTCCATTTCAATTTCTAGAACTCGTCGTAGCATAAGCTTGGACGTGGGTGCAAAATTTTGTTTTGAACTAGATATTCACATTTTGCAAAGTTTCAGGCACAAGGTAATTTATTAGGCTTGTTGGTAAATGCTAAGATGTTTTTATTGGAAGTAATGTTTTTAAAAGTAACTCACCGTTCTATTAGGCGTCTTCATCCTTTCAGTATATATCACCGATTATCATGAATTCCTTTTATTTTGATGGATTCGGCATGCACGTCAAATAACTATATATGTTGGCTTTTCATCTTTAAGGCGGCTGGTAACTTAATTATGCTGTATAGTGCCATGGTTTTTTACTTTTACAGGGTCATCTCACGGCAGTGAACCGTAATAATCATGTGGTGCACCAACCCTGTTAGTTTGAAGTTCTGCAGTAAATTAGACCGACTGTCAACAGATCTCCCCTGCAATCGACCATAACATGACGGTTCATGTGCAGGACTTCAGGTCGTCGATCTGTTGGCAGCTAGCTGCTCAGAAAATCTCAAAGAAATTCATGCCTCCTTTGCAGCAAGGCTAAGGGCTTGGCTGGTCTAAAAGAAAAAGGTAAAGAACTGATGTTGGTAAGGAATCGTACGAGACTAATTGATCCTCGTTGAACTGTTCAGTTTGAAACCAATTCCAAGCAACGAAAATGGAAAAAACAAACGGATGTTGGGGTCAAGCGAAGCGTGACCCATACCGTCGTCGCTGCTAGGTTAAGGTTCAGGATTGCTAGGGGCGAGACTCCTCCTGGCGGACCTAGAAAGGATGGGGACGGCGGCTGGCCCGACGGAGGTGACATCATTAGGTGGGCAGAGGCGGAGCGGCTGACAGTGTAACCATAGGCAGTGGAGGACGCCCGGTTGTCGACGGGGGCAGTGGGGGGAGAGGGAGAACATGGGTTAGTGTGGTGGCGGTAGTGGGTGTGGGTTGCGCGTTAGCAAGGTCCAATGAAAATATATCTTGACTCGATCAGTATGTGCACTTCGCATTTCTCAGTTTTGTTTGAACACGATGCTTGCAGGTCCTCCAAGTAGGAGTATATGTTACTTTGTTATAGTGAGATGGATAAAAGAAGAACTAATTAAAAGTTTTTGGAGATTATTATTGGCAGGTGATGCCAGGATTAGTAGTAGGTTGTCAGTTTCAATATTTTTGGCTCGTCTTGTGCTCTTGCAGTTTCGTGTTTTCTCTTTCTTTGTTCGTAGGTTTTTTTAGGTGCTGGCATGATAGTAGCGAGGTTTGGTTTATCCTTGCCTCCGCTGATATTGCAACGATGCGGTTCTTGCATCACTGTGTTTTTGTTTCTGAAAAATTATTCCCGACTGTGTTATGCCACGCGTTAACTTGTCATAGCAAAGAACCCAAAGATCCTCTGATCATATCCACAATTTTTGCGTCTGGCCCCACTTCCATGTCCCGTGTGATCTACTGTCCCTGTCCTCCGGGACCAAGCATAGATCTCCCTTTGACCACTAGCGCCAATTAACGCGTACTAGTACAAACGAGAAACGACTCAACAACCCAAAGCCTGAAGCTTTCACAAACTTTGACAGGCTAGTTACATGCGTGGCCAAAATTTCAAACACCACGTAAATCTTTATATCTTTCCTTCCCCTGAATTTCCTCTACAAGCGACCGCGACGTGACGCGCAACTACGAGTCTGAACGTACTGATATAAACCCAAGGAAGAAACTACACAGACGGCTACAAGAAATTTCTGCTAGTAAAAAGAGGCCGGAGACTTTGAACTTGTTCAGGTCGACGTCGTCGTGTGCTCCGGCTGCGCGCTGCCGTCAGCGCCAGTTCCCCTCCGGCGGTCCTGCTGGTCGTCGTGGCGGTGGTCGCCGTCGTAGGTGACGATGAGCATCGCCGGCTCGCCGGGGTCGCGCTCCACGTGCTTCCGCGCCGGGCACCCGCGCACCGTGCTGCACTTGTAGTACCCGCTGCACGCACAATGGTCAAGTCACTCAGTCGCGTCGCAGCTGCGTAGGGTAGGTAGGTGCAGAGAGGATGTGGAGGCCTTGCTTACCGTGGGTACGGCGAGCCCTTGATAGGTTTCTGGCCGTACTTGCGCCACGAGTAGTCGTCCGGCGGGATGTCGGCGTTCCGGGAGCTGATCGCCGGCACGCGGACAGTCCGCCTTTCGCGCGATTTCCTGCCATGCATCGTTTTTTTTAAAATCATACAAGTTTCAACTTAAGTTTCGCACCGATGATAGTACTAAGCTGCTGCTAATGTAAGCAAAATAAAGCTGCTTGTAGTATTCACCGTTTCTTGGAGCAGTGGCAGCGGCCGGCGTGCGCCTTGCCACCGGCGACGTCGTTCTCAGAGCGCGCGCGGTCGTGGCACTTGCTTCTCCCCGCGGCGACGGTGATGTAATAGTCGGAGACAGCAGGCTCTTGCTGCTGCTGCATCGATGTCGTCACCGGTGGCTGCAGCTTATTACCGGCAACGACGTGGTGGCCGCTCACAGGAGGGAAGCGGCCGTTGGACACGCTCCCTTCGCCAGCGGTAAGGCTTGTCAGCGTCGTCGTCGACGGGAGCGACGAGCTGGCCCCCGAGGCCGACCCGCTGAGCGCCGCCTTCTGGTCGTCGCACGCCTTGGCGAAGCCCAGCATCACGCCAGCCGCCGCGGTCCGCTGCTGATGGTGATCATCCGACGGCGGAGGATGCTCTGCCACGGGGCCGCGGCGAAAGCGTGCGTGGCCCGTGCGGCGGCCGAGCATGGACACGGCTGTCCGGATCTTGGACACCGTCAGCTGGTGGTGGTCGCTGCCCGTCGCCACCATCTGCTGCCGTGGCGTTGCCTGCTGCCCATGGCCGGATGGAACCGGAGCCCCGGCGCCGCAGCTCCTCATCAGATCGTCGATGGTGATCATGGCGATCGAGCAAGGTGATCACGTAGGAGAGGGAGAAACGTGAACGGAGGGCAGCGAGAAGGTTTATACTGGAGTAGAACAGAACGGGGGGTGGGCTCGGGCCGAGGCTGATGGATCGGTCAAGGCAGTGGACTGGCTCGAGTCAAGAGAGGGCGCGAGAGGCGGCTGGGGGGAGTCATCGGACGGCGCGGGTCGGGCGCCGGACGGGCGCGGAGACGAGTCGACGGCGCGGATCGGACGGCCGGTGGTGGGGACGGACCGAACCGGCCGGGAGGATTTTCTGCGGTCGCGGAGCGTGCAAGAGAGGTTTGACCGTGGAAAGTGGCGTGGCTGATGCCTGATGGCGACTCCCAGCCAACAGGGGGGCAACGCGTGGATGGTGTACGGCATGCGCGTGTGTTCCGCTTTCATAGCCTCTGTTGCGTCTACCGGTGAGTTTCGTGCTCGTTCCCAGTTTGGCGCTGTCGAGCAGGGCCTGCTTGTGTGCGTGCAGTGGCACTTCCGACGGGACCAAGTGTTCTCGTCCGGATAGCTACGGCGCACCAAACCGATGAGACCGAGATGGAAATTAGGAGATTATCACAAGTCGGGAATAAACTTTTTCTACGCTTCTCACCTAGCTACAGTCATAGTCTCCAATGTCATCCTCTCTGTTTTTCTTATGTGGTTAATATAACTTGGATTTTGAGAGGTGGGCCAGGCCCAACGCATGCAAGTTATAAGGTTGTTTGGTTGACTGGTCCTTTCCACCTGCTAAGAGGAGAAGGTGATTGGTTGAATGGTTGTGGGCATGCGAAACTGATTTTACATGCGTAGCGCCCTCGCGAGCTAGCAGAAACGCCGATTTCTCCTGTACGTGCAGACCCAGGCTACCACAGTCTTTTTCATGCCAGGAGATAGGCCCAAGCATCCGTCAAGGCAACCAATCATGTGGAGGTCTCATACGGTGAGCCTGGCTGAGGCACATTCGGGCAACCAATCATGCCCTAGGGTCCGTTTGATTGCATGTATATGTCTCATCCAGGCTCACCAGATGCAACATATTCTTGTTGGGTTGGGTGTAGGCTGGGCTGGGTGTACCACAGGCTGGGCTGGCTGCCTTCATGCAAAAGCCATCTTTCGGCCTGGTTCGCCATATGCGATTTTTTTTATGTCTCCACCAGGCCAAGCTCACGCAGGTTGCGTCGGCCGAGTGTGGGGGAGCGTATAGAGAGAAAAAGTAGACTGATTGTAGCCGGATGTAAGAAAAATGGCCCGAGGCCATTATTTGTGATTTTAGTGATTAATTGACAACATAACCATTGGGACTAATGTGTTTGTTGAGATGCACCTTTGTAGATATTACTAGGTCCCAATGATACTTTAGAAGCCATCCAAATGATATTCAACATCCAAGTGATCAATATCCAAATCATAGTCATCTGAAATGTTGAAATAGAAGACACAAAATGTTGAATCAGTGAAACATAAATGTCGAATTAATGCAAACCAATTGATGAAGGCAGAACCGTCGAATCAGTCGATGGTGCTGAAGGTGGAAGATGTGTTTGCCTCTGGAAAGCGACGACTTATACGACGGGGTGCCCGTGGAATCAATCGACGGTGCTAAAGGCGATCGGAAGGCAAAATGCTGAAACTGCATAGAAGAAATGTTGAATCAGTGCAACAAAAATGTTGAATCAGTGGAACAAAAATGTTGAACAGGCCCATCGAATCAGCCGACGATATTGAAGGCCAGAAGTGCATTTGGCTCTGTTTGGAGATGACTATTTCGATGGGGGCCCACCGAATTCGACGGTACGCAGAAAATATGCAACGGCTATATAACGGCTAGTTCCTTTGGTTGGGGCTACAAATATGGGTTGCCTCGACTATTTGAAGTGTGTTTGAGACGGGAGAAGCTATTGGCAAGTGCTCTACACATTCTTAAGTGCTCCATCCACCAAAGTGCTAATAGAAGATCTAGGTGATTAGCAAAGTGCTTAGTGCTAGTCTAGACCCTTTGGCGCATCTCTTAGGTATTTAGCATAGAGTTTAGCAAGGTTTGGATACCTCTTTGCTTACCGGTGCTTGCACGCACCAAGTATTGTAAATCTGGGGCTTGTAGTCTTGCGAGACACTCCAACCTAGTTTCTGGAGTGGCTGTCGGTGATTGTGCAAGGGAGGAGAGGCCCTTGGCGTATGGCCGAAGCTCTACCAAGTGAAGACGGCAAGGAGCATCCGGGGAGGGATGAGCGGAGACCCACTTGCGCGTGGGGAAGTCCCGTGGTCACCCATGGAGTTACTTGACCGGGGAGCTTATGTCCTTGAGCGGGCATTCCCTTTCAAAGAGGCTCCAACAACTAGGATTAGTGAAAAGCTTGTGAGATTTCCGATACCTCGGTAAAAATCGTCGTGCCGAGAGTTTGCTCTTCTCTATCCTTTAAGATTTCGTATTTCACACTTGCACTACTTTCCCACATTTACCTTTCCTAGACTTGCCATGCTAGTATAGGATTGGACCTAAGGTGCGAAACTTTGTAGCGGTAGAGATAGCGACACATAGAGATAACCTAGAGCACATTTAGATATAAATTGAAATAGATTTTCATATGTGCTTTTGGAGCCTTAGTTTTTAGGACACCTAATTCACCCCCCTCTTAGGGTGTCACGGTCCCTACACCGATGTAGTTAAGCAATCGCCGTTTTTTTCTCTAGCCTGGCTGTGTACAGAAAGAGAGGGCTACGACATGCACTGGACCTAGCCCCGCATGGGCCTACAGGGGTGATACGAGCTAGGACGTGAAAAGAAGAACTAGATTGGTTGAAACAACACTGTAAAACTTGTTGGGAAACTTATTTCATGGGAGGGATGAATAGTTAAAAATTGATGAATAGTGAAAAGTTGATGATGAATAATGGAAGGAAGGGGGTAGGGGTAGGCTGTCCGCACTCGTGGTACTCTATTTCCATCCCTAAAAGGAATATTCTTATCCTAGTCATCAAGATTCCGTACTCCATCACAACTTCTTCCGCACTGATGGTACTCTATATCTCATACCCTATAATAACTAACCTATATTTTATTCAACCATCCAAACTATCATCTCCCCTCTCTTCTCACATTTTCTTTTTTCTACCCCTTTCCATATTTTTTTTCCCATCGATGCCTCCCAGATATTTTCTCGAGGCTTCCTGCCTTCTCTCGATCTATCTGTCTCTCGGTCTTTCTCGGCTCTCGCTGATGTGAACTAGGGGCCGATCTTCAGTCAGGGAAAGGATAACTCTCGTTTTTGGGCGGAATTGCGACACACCGATCCAGCTTCAGATCCGAAGACCCGAATCCCAGCAATCTTAGCACCACGATTCCTCTGGTTATCAACCGTGTCACGATCTGGTTGACCTCACCAAGAAGGCTAATCCCTGAAAGTGCAAACGAAGAACACAAGCAAGAACTTGAAAGAACACAACTCTAAAATTTAGTGACAATTGCGGATGACCGAAGAACGACGACTGTTCAAGACAGATTGATCTAAAGCAAAATCCATAACCTAACCTTGGTGGCGGCTACTATAAAATAGAGTTTAAGGTCATGGCCGACCCCCTGGACGTGACTCCTAATGGGCTTAACGACGATACACGGCCCAAAGGCCAAAAGACGGTGGCGCAGCACCGGAACAGATTCTAGACGCCATCTTGTTCGGATGATTCCAGACGTCTCCGGAGGAATTTGAGGCTCAAACCGGTTCCATTGGAAGATCTATGAAATTGTCTTTCCAACCATATGTGGATCATAAAAAATGGACTCCGTATGTGGCATGGGCGTCAAATTTACTGAAGGCAGTTCCTAGACTCTGAGGTGGACTCGAAGTCGAATTGTATTGGGCCTCTATGTAGCTTGGCCGTCCCTTTATGGTTCTCCATGACTCCATGCATTCCCCCATGTGTTTCTTGGTCTTCTCCTTGGTTCCTAATCACATTATAAACAATAGGTAGTAAACTATTCTCACAACTATTAATAAGAACATTTAGGAACGAGTTCACCTGTAAATTCAATTGTCGTGCACGAGCTCATCGGACCTTGTCATTGTTCGGTGGTTCTTGTATATCAATAGGAGTGATATCCTCATCGCTCGCTCTCTCCGTCGTGACGTCGCCTTCCCCTGCGCAGTTGCGCTCTCTCTCTCTCCCCCGGCCTCCCTCTCCGGCTGCTCCGCCTGGCCCGCCGCTAGCAGCTCCGCTTCATCCACAGCTAGCTGCTTCACTCGCTAGCTGCTCTGCCCATGGCCAAGCCCCTTCTCTGTGCGCGAGGTAGGCAGAGATCTCGGAACAACGACGGGAGCAGCACACCCCGGCCCCTACGGCACACTCTGCTCCAGCGCGGTGGTGCCGCAGCTCCCCTGCCCCCTTCCCATCCTCCTCGATTCGGCCTTGTGAGTACGAGCTCAATTCGGCCTCCTCCTCGATTCGGCCTGCTGCAGCTCGCGGCCGGCAAGGCGAGCTGCTAGGTGGCCCGCGGCGGCCTCAAGCTCGCCTTGCAGGAGGCCTGCGCGGTGGAGGAGGTGGCGTCGTGAGGGATCTGCAGCGAGCTCGAGGCCTCCGTGCTGGAGGTCGGTGCGGAGGACCAGGCTCTCTCTCTCTTTCCGTCCGAAACACGGGGCAGCTGAGCTCCGGTGAGGAGGCGGAGGCTTCGCCACGGGCTGCGGGATTCGACCCGGCTGGAGCTCCACCAGACGTTTACGGTGCGGTGGCGTCGGGCGCAGGGCGGTGCGGGATTTGTGCCTCTTTCTCTCGATTTGTGTTTGATTTGTTTCCCTTTATCTCGATTGTGCCTCTTTCTCACGATATGTGTTTGATTTGCGCCGATTTGTGCTTCCGCCGCCGCCATGCCCGGCTTCCCTGCTCTCCCGCCGCCCCACTCCCTCTCCTTTCTCTCTCCACACCGGTTGGGATGGCGCGCGGGTACGCGGGCCCCGCGCCACGTCGGTTGGTAGCGCTCTTCTCTACATGCGCTCGATTTGGCGTCGCGATGCCGGTGCGCAACCGTAGCGCACAAGATAGCGCCCTCCGCTGCGGGCTTAAAATCGCTAAAATCATACTGCATCTAGGGTACCGTTTCTTTTACGGCACCCAGGCTGTCCGCACCGGGGAGCGGTAAACGTGATGCAGTATGGTTTGCAGTACCAAACTGCCGCAGCGGGGGGCACTAAACGGTGCGCTAGCTCCCCGTTCGGCTCCAGCTGCGCTATTTCTGGCGCTGGAAGCGCACGGGCGCTATGTGCCACGCGTGGCGTGGGGCCCGTGTACCCACTGCCTCCGCGTGCGATCCAGCAGAGAGAGAAAGAGGAAAGCAGGCTGCCGGACCTCTGTACCGCGCCGCCGGGGAGGCTCAAATCAAGCGAAGCTCGCATAATCGAAGCACGAATCGAAGTCCAAGGAAGAACATCGTGACCACGCAAGAACGGCGTTGAATCCAAGCACAAATTGAAATCAAATCCCCGGCCAAATCCAAATCCGGCCAGCGGAGGAGGAGAAAAGGAGAAGAAAAAGGAAGGCGAGCAGAGAAGCTCCTCCGTCCACCTCGCACAGCAGGCGCCGCCGCCGCCGTCCACCTCGCGCAGCAGTAGCCGTCCGCCGCCATCCACCTCAGGCCATCTAGCTGCTTCTTCCTCCTCTGCGCGGGTCAAGGCAGGCGGAGGAGCTCGAGCTCGAGCCGATGCCACCGCATCGCCACCACCTCCTGCCGCTAGGAGCTCGTGCAGGAGCAGCTCTGCCGTGCCGCACCGCCGCGCCGAGGCCGAATCGAGCTTCTTCTTCCTCGAATCCGCCTTCTTCTTCCCCTAATCGACGTCCACCAAATCCTCCGCGCAGCTTGTCTTGCTGAGAGGAAGGGGAAAGATGCCCGGAGCTCGAGCTCAGCCTGGCGCTGCCCCGAGCTCGATCTGCTGCAGCCGCCGGGGGAGGTAGCTGGGCAGGGGGCGGCGCTACTCTACGGTGCGGGCGGAGCAGGGCAGGAGCGGAAGAGTTGCAGGAAGAGGAGGCGGAGAGACCGAGAGACGAGAGAGCAGGGAAAAGAGAAATATCGGAGGCTGACTCCTAGCGGTGGGAAAAAAAAGAAAAGAATAAAGAGAGAAAGAAATAAAAAGTAAAAGATGGAGAAAAAGAAAAGAATAAAATAGAAGGAAATGGGTAAAAGAAGAAAAAGAAGAAAGAAAAATTGAAGGAGATAGAAACAAAAGATTGAAAAGGTGGGGAGGGAGTAGATGGTAGTTGTGATGGTTGAATAAAATATTGGTTAGTTGGTATAGGGGATGAGATTTAGAGTATCACGGCTCTGCGGAAGAAGTTGGGATGGAGTAGAGAATCTTGATGACTAGGCATGAATATTTCTTTTGGGGATGAAAATAGAGTCCCATCACTCCGGACAACCTAAGGATCCCCTATAGTCTCTACTGCTACTGTAAGATAGTAAGTTGATGCTTGTAATCCATTCGATAGACCATCAATGGTCAGGGTTGAATCTATTATTTTTTTTACCTTGTATCCAAACTCTAGCCACCGCTTCTTAGAAGAAAACAGGAAACACATATAACTGTGCAACTAAATACAATATTGTTGCACGCATTTTACTAAAAAAAAATAAGAGTTGAATGCACTCTAAATTTATATATTCCCAAGCATATGTTAACCCAGTTGGCTATACATGCAAAATGAACTCATTTTGCCATATGCTCTTTTGTAAATGTAAATATGCTACTAAATGATGATGCAAGCTTTTGTATAACAGTACAGTATCTGTACGGCTGCAAAAAGATCTCAGACTTTAACATATTTCTTTTGGGAATATAAATTGGGAGGATATTTAGCTCTCTTTTTTTAGTAAAATACATGCAAAATATTGTGTAGGCCTTGTTTAGATGCTAAAATCTTGAAAAACTTAGGCACCAATCATTTACCCTTTCTCATCACGCTTCCCAAAGCAATTTTAGCAAAAAAATGTATGGGTGTTTATATTTATTTTGAAAAAAATGTCGGCTTCTCAATGACAAGATCCATTTTATAAAAGGTAGTTTTTTTTTAAAAAAAAAGTCTGCAAGATTTTACGATCTAAACAGGACCGTTGCACAACTATATTTGTTTCTTAATTTTTCATAAGAAGTTGTGGCTAACAGCTAGAGTTTGGATGAAAAAAAAAAGAATAAATCCAATCCTAACCATTGATGGTCCATCGAATGGCTCACAAGCAACAACATACTATCTTACTGTAGAATAGAGACTGCAGGGGATCCACGTCCGGAAGGAGGGGTCGGCTCGTATTTTTATGTAAAATGGTACATGTGTAATGAATATCAAGAATGATAATTTTTTTTCTACCCTGTTAGAAGGCATGAAGAGTGTTTTTGGAGTACCTTTTGAGGATTCGAAGGAAATTATAGAAATTGGACCATGTATCTACTTTTTTTAAAAAAAATATGAAGCTATTGGAGCTAAAGGTAAGTAGCTAGAATGTTTCTGAGTGATGTTGGATAACTTGAAGCAGAGTGTACATATGAAATTATTGCTGCTAGAGGTGCATGGTTAGAGCATCTCCAGCAAACTAGCCAATTTGGACTCTTCATATTTTCATTTGACTATCCACTCTTAAAAATTTCTCTATATCTACTGGACTCTTTAGCAAACTAGCCATATCTCACTTTCCTATATTTTTCTCTTTAACCTCTAGCAGCAGCCAACCACATAACTTGCTGGATCATAAAGATGTGTAGGAACAGAGACGAGAGCATTTGGAGACCAGGATGGCCATTCGTTGCCGCACGCTACTTTTAGCCAGGCTAGCTTGCTAGATGGCCAGGCCAACAGTGATGGCTTACCATTTAGCGATGCTGCTGGAGCAGCATTTCCGCGGTTTGAAGCCAAAAATAGTGATGGCAGGTGAGATAGCGCAGCCAAAAAAGGTTGGGAGCGAAGTACTCCCAGGCATGATTAACATAAGCAAGTTCTGTATTTAACGAGAACGTAAGCGTGTTGATGTTGGACAATCAATGGCCGACAGCCCGATACAGCTTTTAATATTTTGCTATGCTACTAGAGGAGCGCCCTGTTGAGAATTTGGAGTGTATAAGCCGTGCCATTAGCTTAAACATGCTGCACATTAGAGCTTTAATGCAAATATTCATCTGTGCTTACGTTAGAATACTCCCTTTGAATCGTTTTATTTGACGTCCCTAGTTCAAATATAAAGCATTCCAAAAGAAAACTAGACCCAGACGTTCTCCAAGTCTAGAAAAAATCCTCGAACCCCGGCTACACCAACGAGGGGATTTTTTTTTAAAAAAAGCAACGCATAAATCCACTTCCGTGAGGAATTGAACCTGGGTTGGTGCGACCATACCACCGGTCTGCATTTTTCCTGCGTTTGGTGCCTGTGCTGTCCTCGGCTTTCGCCGCCGCCGCCGTCACCCGTCAGTGCCTGTGCCTCGACATCCCGACGCCCACGCGCTGTGCTATCCTTGCCGTCGTTCCTGCCGCCCTCCTGAACACACCAGTCAATCTCCTCACCATGAATGTCTCTGCCTGAAGTTCCTCATCCCGTCCGGTACACGGCACGGCGAAACCTTCGCTTCTCTTGGTGTCGACACTCGACACCTTCCAGCAGCACGCGTTGCCAAGTTTAAGCTTATTGGCAGCACGGAGTATTTGATTGAAGCGCATGTAAGGAAGAATATGCTCTCCAATTCGCCCTTAAGCTTCCTGGAAGAGCAATTCTGTCTGATTGATGCTTTCTTGATCTGTTCATTGGAGCAATTATCCACTCAATCCTGGCTGTTGTTCACGCGGAGAGGAGGGGGAGAGCAGCACAGCAGGAGGGAGAAGCAATGAAGGGCAATACTGCCACTTATACCATCTTTAATTTTTCTTTTTCAAACATGTCAGAAACGTTAAATTAAACAATTCGGAGGGAGTAGTTTATTTCCTTCCTCTCACCCAGAAATTCACTTTTTAGGTTTCCAGCACGTCCAAATATCAATCATTAATTGCTAAATTAAATCTCAAGTATGAGAACAATGAAAGCATCTGATCTGTAAGAACGTAACCACTCATGATTCCGTTAAAACGCATACATGTAACTAGGTCCGTTTATTTATCATACAAAGGGCGAGTGAATGATAGATTATCACCTCCAGCAAGAGCAATTTGCAAAATCCAAATGCAACAAGTTGTTCTCGACTAAAATCAATATGTAACATGTATAATAGAACAAATTGAAATGCTACATAGAAATCTCTGAACAGCGAACAACCTAAACCTTCTGGAGGAACTCACTTTTGTCTCAAAATCTGACCTACAACCATGAAATAAGCAGAATTAATGGCATAGAAATATGAATGGTGGGCAGTTGAAGTATGCAAAAAAGGATGTACATTTAACAAAAAGATAATACAAGAAAAAAAATGATATCACTGGCAAAAAAGGGGCAATTTGTATTTGTGTCACTACTCTAACCCTAACTCAAATTTTGCATTAGCATAAATTGCAAATTTTCCACTGAAATGTCTATATTTCAGCTAAGTTCGCCACTGTTTAGAGCCAGCGCCCGGCCTTGTTAGTTCGCCAACTTTTTTCATCACGATAGTAAATTCGAATGTTTGGATACGAATTAGGAGTGCTAAATATAGATAACTGACAAAACCCATTCATAACCCCGGTTGTAATTGCGAGACAGATCTATTAAGACTAATTAGGTCATGATTAGAAATGTCAAGCTACAGTAAACAATCTTTAATGGCGGAATAATTAGGCTTAATAGATCCGCCTTACGATTTAGCATCCATCCATGTAACTAGTTTTATAATTAGATCATATTGAATCCTTTTAAAATTGCTACAATAAAACCCCCAACTTTTTACCAAACTAAACAAGGCTGATTTTCCGACAAAAAATGAACAGAAAAATAAACAAACAATACCACATGATGAGGTATGACTGAGTTATACCCATCTCTATCCCCTGCTTGCTGTCTGCTATATCCAACTAGACCAACAGGCAACCACCCAGCCCTCCCAGAGGAGCTCAACTGCCCGTTCCCAATTACATGGACCAAGACATCCCACATTCCCATCAACACATCACAGATCGAAGCCCAAGAAGACGAGCCAATTGATGTGCAAATGGAGCAATTGGGATGAACAAAACCATCAATCAACAAATCAAGAGAACTGCAATCTTGAGCTAACCAAACAGGAACTTTGGACACACAAGAAAGCAAACATAGTGGCGTTGTATTGGATAGCAGCCAGATAGGGGCGAGTTCCTAGTGCAGAGCAATTCCAAGTGTGGACAGGGAACAGGGTCCCAACCAATGGCAGAGTCTCAAAGGGAAAACCACATGACAATGGAGGCTCCTCTTGGTGAAAGGCAGTCTGTTTTGGAGGTTGGGAGGTCAGGATTTGTATAGAACATGCATGGCAGGAATTATGAATGGGAAGTCATCAGAAGAGCTCATTGACTATGTTGATGGCTCAGGCATAATCTTGGGCAGCTCAGATATGTGTGGCAGGGAGGCCCAGATTTAGTGGATTTGCGACTAGGAAAGGGGAGCTGTAGGAATTAGGAAGAACTTAATGGCGTGCAGAGGCTGGCGGTGGTTTGCCTGCGGCTATCTGTGGTGGGATGCGAGGGCCAGAGGTTGGGGTATCTGAGTCACCTGACATACGTCATTAAGTGAATCTGGCAGTCCAGTGGAAGGAGTGCCAGTTGACCAGGATTTCCAAAGTCAAATTTACAATTGGAGTCCCACCCTAACTTCAAAAAATGTACCTAGGTACATGTGCACAAAATCACAAATATCACCTAAACATACATGTAACTAGGTAAAAGGCAGGCAGTCATTTCCATATGAAGCATTTGAGGATGGAAAACAAATTTAGGACAACACAACCACGCAAAACTTCTATTGTTAACAGTGAAATATTTGTAAAGACAGTTTCAACTACATAGGGTATACCAGGCTATCAGCCTACTTGAGCACAAAGAATTGATGGTTATGTTAATATTTTTGCACATAGATGATGCCTCTCAAGAATCTGAAGCTACCTTTCGCTAAGATGCTGAGTTTCAAAGATTATATGGATCCCACTGGAGCTACATTTATCAGTTATCACTTTTCCTTGGCACCTTAAGACCACATAGAATATTTTTTTGTAAACCATAAATGGGATTTTCTCAATCGAGATCGTCCTCATTTATTTAGTCTATAAAACATGATACCAAATCATTAAACAAATGCAGTCTTTAATCTATCAACAAGTATATTCAGTATTACTTTTAAAGCCCTACTCACTCCATCTTCATGCATAATCATTGTTGTTTTCACAGCCCAACGCACTCCCTTTTCCAAATATGTACAGAGGTTGATCTCAAATTTATGTTTTAGCTTAGATGTGGTTACAGAACAAAAAGTGTTGATCATGGATGCTTCTCTTTATATTGGCTACTCGATCAAACACGTTTTGAACAAAAATCTGTGACTTAAATACAAAATATTTTCTAGATTATGCTTCTACCATGAACGTATGGAAGATACGTAATTTCCGTACTTATGATTTATGAACAACATAAATCGCACCATTGTTTCATTGACATGTCAACAACTCAACATCTTTGCAGGTTACCATAAAAGGGACTGCAGTTGAAATGCCATAATTAGTAATCGCAGATAAGTGAAACGTGTTTAACAAGGAGAGTAACTCAGAGATTGATTTTGTAATTTTGTATTCCTTAGCGGTCATTGAAATGCAAGTTGGTGACTACATAACTTAAGAACCTTACTGTCTCTCATCGGGTTAATAATCATCAATTCATCATTGCGGAGCAGCAGCCTCTCCAGCAGCCAGCACCAACAGTATTACTATCCTCTAGCCTAATGCCTATAGTTCATTCTTTCTTTTCATTTATTGGCAGCATCGCAACAAAAAGCACACAAATCCTAAATCGCTTCTATTGGCTATGTCACTAGTCCGGCAAAATAGTCCTGGTCAGCTAGTCAAGGGGTTGCATACCAAACACAACCAGAAACAAATTATTCTGCGGGGTCAATTTTAGGAACGAATCTTACCGACCAAAGAGGAAAGCTAGGGATCGCAAGGATCGGTCGGCGTCATTGCGTCTTCCTCCGGGGTGGCTGCTTCTCGGAGGCCAACTTGTACATCCAGAACACCTGCAGCCAGCCGGGAGAGCAGTGAGGAGTCGGGATCTGTTCGGGATTAAGCGACGAAGAATGCGGGCCGGGACGGCGTGGGAGCGAGAAGAAGAAAGCGAGCAGGAGGCGCACCAGGGCCAGGACGTGGGCCGCGAGGAGGACAACGACGAAGAGCGGGACGGCATCGAGGATGCCCGAGCCGGTGGCTGGCTGGGGCTGCTGCTGCGCCATCGTCAGCGGCGGCGATGGGGAGAGGTGGATGCGATCCGGGGTTTCTAGTTTTCTCCTGTTTCTACTTTTTCCACGCGAAGCAAATCCTCTCGCGTCTCGAGATTGACGGAGGCAATCAGGGGCGATGAGGCCTGATGTGGCTGTAGTTTAGAGTCATATAAATTTTACTTATGCGATGACAAGAAGACGTGGCTGTAGTTTAGTGGTGAGAATTCCACGTTGTGGCCGTGGAGACCTGGGCTCGAATCCCAGCAGCCACACCTCTACTTTTTTTTTTTTTTTACTTTTGCTGCTTTCCTGGCTCATTATCACTCGTATTTCTCTTCTTTCTTAGTTTTTTTTGTTGTTACAATAGTGCAAAAGGAAATTTTTTACTTTTGCTGCTTTCCTAGCTCATTATCACTCGTATTTCTCTTCTTTTTTAGTTTTTTTGTTATTACAATAGTGCAAAAGGAATTTTCTGTTTATTACTTTTGAGTTTCCTGGCTACTGTGTAACTGTGTTCATCACTTGTATTTCTCTCTTTTCCTTTTTTTTTTGTTTGGTCGTTTTGATTCTGCAAAAGAAATTTTGACCACTAAGATATGCTGGCCTGAGGTCCGTGCTTTGTGTTCCGTCGATAGCGAGGCGCCTGTGGTGACTTCGTCAATTTGGAGGATTTCCCGGCCCAGTCTTTCGGAGGTCCTCATAGGGGTAGGGTTGCATGCGTATGTTTGTAGTGGCAGGTGTGCGTGCGTGTATGTGAGCGTCTGCGTCTGTAATGTGTGATTCGAAAAAAAAATAGCAAGGCGATTTCTCCAATTTAGTACTCTTAAAGCGAAGTTAGCGAAAGTCATTGTATCAGCTGAATCTTTGTTTCAAATCCACACATATACACAAACTGGCAAACGATTGGTGAGTACCTAATAGGAATTCCTAAGCTTCATCTGTACAATTAGGCTAGTCCACGACATGTGGGTTTTGGTCTACATGTCATTGACACGTGCTGTTAGTATAAATTTTGTACATACACCTTAAAATACTAATAAAGATGAAAATGTCCCTGTGCCAGATTTTGGCATAAAATGAATTTTATCGAAAACATTTGTGTGATACTAATTCATTTTTTTCCAATTAAAGTCTGTTGCGATATGGAACAGCTCAACTTTGGTTGGTAACCTGCTGCCATCGCCGCCGAGTGGAGCGGCAGCGGCAATGCCGGTGCCCTTGGCCACCATCCTCACCGTATCCTCTTCCTCCCGCTCTCCTACCCGCGGCGCTGCCCCGGCAAGGCGATGCCGCTCCATCGCCGTCCGTCGCCCATCCTTCCCAAGCCGATGCCGCCGTGGCCGTGGCAAGAAACCCAACCCCGGGCCCACCGCGCCACCGTTGTTCTTGCTCCCGGAAAGCTCCCTCCCGCCGTGGCTAGACCGGTGCCTCCACGCGCTCACCGCTGCCGCGCTCGCGCTCGTCCTCGCGCTGTCGTCTGGCCCGCCGCTTCTCCCGGCAGCCCACGCCTCCTCCTCGATGGGTGTGCGTTCACCGATGGACGCCGCCGTGTTGCCCGCGTACCCCTGCGAAGATATTGGGCGCTACTACGCTGGCCTTGATGGACTGGTTGGAGACGAGCTGAGGACGAAGCTCGCCGCCATCGTCTCGCCTCACGCTGCCCTGCGGTACAAAGATGTCGGTTTGCCTGTAGCTTCCGTGCTGCTTAATTTCGTAAAATTTCGACTAAGAAATGAAGAAGAAGGATGTGTTTTAGGTGTGGGAGGCGCTCAAGATTCTCGATGCAGCTGATGCAGAACACCCTGAGTCATCCTCTGAAGTGTACGGTGCTTTGAACAAATTGTTTTCCTTTTGCCAGTATTTGTATGTGGGAGGCTGGTTCCCATATTCTGTGTTGACCTTTAGGCCCTGGCTTTTTGTTTGTAGAATTGAGATATACTCGCAGAGAGCAGCGCCGAAGATCTTAGCAGGCAAACCAGATGGATGGAATAGTGAGTTACATTTGTGAGTAAAATTGACGTCTAGAGAGTACATTACTATCTTTATGTTTTCCTTTCACAGAAAGTGTGTGTGTGTCTCTTCTGTGCAGGGGAACACCTGTGGCCTCGATCATATGGCCTAACTTATGGACCATCACTAACTGATCTTCACAATATACGTCCTGCGGATGTCAATGGTCAGCTAGGTTTCTGTCATTGATGAATGCAATACATTTTTCCTCATCTCGGCCACTGGACAATATGCATAATTACGGAAAAAGAAAAACCTCTAAACTAGGATTTGTTGTTTCAAGTGAGACATTTGCCCCTATTTGATTATGTCCTAAACTTTTCCAAGCAAATGAATTATAATTTAAAGTGGATGGATTCATTGCAGCATAGAATTTTGACTCTGTTTCTTAAGATGCAAATCCTGTTTTAGTAAACTCTTCAAGGGGAAACAAATATTTTGGAGAATGTACTGCCACATCAATAAATTGTGTGCGGCCAGCAAATCATGAAGCCGCATCCGACACTGAGACAGACGCTGAAAAGTGGGCACCTCCTTTTCAGGTTTAGAAACTATTTTTTGCAATTAATTATATGTCTAATTATGCACAAGTAGAGAAGAATGACTTCTCTTGTTGAACATAATGTTGATATTCGAACCAGAAATTACATATTCAGATGAAAGAATCGGGAATTGTATGTGCTTAATCCAATGAAGGGAAATTTTGAAGTTAGAAATAATTTAAGCTTCAAAAACCATATTAAAGTATGGTTTTAAATGTTTAGCGTAACCTATCATTTGGATTGTCAGGTCAATCTGGTTTGTTTTAATTATACATGAACACCGGTGGTAGCACCTTGCAGATTTGAACAGCAAGTGTTCTTTTAGGTTGCATTTTCTTTGCTGTTGGCACTACAATTTCTCTTTTTTAGTTGCCATCAGGTGCGGGGAGATGTAGCTAGGTCCCTGATGTACATGGCAGTAAGCTATGGATCTGGCCAGAAGGATGGAACTCCACATCTGGAACTTTCTGATTCACCAAGTATTCGTAAGTACTTTCTCAAAATGGAAATGTCTTGATGATATTTAGGTTTTGATTCAGGTACTTGGTAGACACCTTGTGGCAAATATAGTGCTTGCTCATACCAAACTAATAGCAAATATAGTGCTTGCTCATACCAAACTAATAGTGTTGCCCCATGTACATTAATTGCATGATTACACCTTAATTATATTGTACTTAAATTACAAGTCAGGTTTTGTTCTTTTAGTTAATAAATTTCTGCCTGTCGTTTAAGAAAGAAGAAAGATGGGCCTCCTGTCAGCACTTCTACGGTGGAATGAACTTGATCCTCCATCAAGACCTGAGCAGCTTAGAAATGAAAGAGTTTGCAGCCTCTACCAGCATAATCGAAATCCTTTTATTGATCATCCAGAATATGCAAATCTTATATGGAGGAACCCCCCTGCCGAAAGTTCACCTTTCATAGGGAAATCACAGAAGGCTTGGGTCAATGAATTCCACTACGAAAATAAAGGCAAAGATGAGAATGAGGTACTGCATCTACCAGTTCACCCCATTTTTTCTCGAGCTTTTATTCTCTATTTTGTTTATATGAGAATAATGGCTCACATACAAGTTACATTTTAAGAACTTGCAGGTGCCTCCTGGCTACCATTTATATGCCACAGTATGTTGTAACTCAAATAGCTCAATGTCTGGAAACAAGATATTTTAAAGAAAACTGATTAAATAAAAACAGGCAAACTTATTTTTCATTCAACCATTGAGACATAACTATGCACATAATTAATGGCATGCTGATCATTTGATAGGCTAGGTTTTTAATTTTAGATGAGGGATTGATTTATTGGATAACATATATAGGGAAAACGCTTCTCTAGCTCCAATAATACAAACTCTGAAATAGGCCATTAGATGAATGTGAATCGATTTTGCGAAGCCTTTGGAAGGTGAGACTAGCTTTGTTCCTCCCCTACATGCGCCTCCTTTGTTTTGTTAACACGATCATAAGATGTTATCGGCCCTGCTTTCTAGCCATCTCAGGGAATTTGTCTCCATCTTGAGAAATTTGGATTGAAATGTAGAAGTCACCAAACTCATGTGCAATGCAACTTAAACACCATCATAAGACATTATTGGCCCTGCTTTATAGCCGGTCTCAAGAAATTTGTCTCCATCTTGAGAAATTTGGATTCAAAGTCACCAAACTCATATGCAATGCAACTTGGTTTCCAGTCTTAGAAACAAGAGAAGTAGCAAAGGAGCTCAAGTTAAAGTGACTCAATGCAGCTTACTAGCTTACCTGCATGCCTAACCCGCACCTCATGGCCTAAAACTAAAGTTTATTTCCCTCGGCATTTTTACTACCTCCAGAGTTATTTTATTCTCTTTGCACAATTGCAAGCTTACATTTGTTTACCTTTTCTGCAGTTTGTTGAGTTAGTGATACATGCATCTTTAGATCCAAAGGATCTCATGCTCACACTGTATAATGGAGCAAATGGGCGAATGTATCGCTCTCTTAATCTAGCAGACAGGGAAGCCTTCACCGTCACAGAAGGCAGTTCTAATTATCTGTTATACACCGTCTGGACCCATCTCCAAAATGGACCAGCTGATGGCATAGCTCTTATCTACTGTAGAGACATGGGCAAAGCTGAAGTCCTGGAATTTGTGTCCTATGAAGGGAGCCTGATAGCTCAGGATGGACCTGCCAAGGGAGTAGTCTCCACGGATATCATGTTCAAGGAGACCGATGAGTCATCCGATCAAGATTCGCTGGCACTTACTGGGAGTAAAATTGGAGAATTTGCATGGAGATATATGGCAGGGAATGCAACACCAGGGAAGCTGAATGCTGGACAGATGTTTTAGTGCATTTTGCTGTCCCTTTTCTATATGAAATCCCAAAATTGAAAGAGGTTATTGATGACTTCTGTGGAAGTTGACAGTCGTACTCCTTCATTTGACTTATAAATGAAAAGAAAGAGTACATATACTATGAGAAAAACCTCACCATGTCTAATTCTTGAAACTGCATGACCCTGGAGGTGCTTATTAAGGTACAATTGGTATTATGTGAATAACTAAAAAAATATAAGCATTTTTTATTCATAGATTGGCAATTGGCACAAGAGAATTCCTATTAGTTTTCGTCAAACACTTTCTGGTACCATTGATGGGCTTGGAAGTGGAACAACATTGGTTGATCGCTCTGCAGAGTGTAGACGACCTTTTTTTTTGTCCTGAAGTTTCTGCATTGTTGTTCATGCATGTAAACAGCGTGTTCTGTATACGCCAACTTGATAGTAAATCGGCACTTTGGCTTGTGCTATTCGCATGTTTAAATCTCCATCCAGAAAGTAGCAATAAAGTCAGTATATCAGGGCAGCTCTATAAAGGTTATAGAAATAGAACGTGGGTCTCCGAATTTGTACGTAGAAATGCTCCAAATGACCATGAAACATGGTTCCGGTAGGGTTACCTTGATTCCATGCAGTGCTGCCATACTGATATATCATGCATATATATAGAACGGAGGGTAGAACAGACGTACAGATCCTAAAGGTCGTTTGTCAGATACTTCGACACGCTTCCTAAGTAACGCTCAGCAATAGGCTAGAAATTCCATAATAGGAGTTCAACAGGCGAAGGATCAACAGACACGAGCGCACACGAATATAGAACAACCAATTCCATATACAGGAATACCTGTTCTTCAGAACAATGGATCTTCCAACCATAAGGGATTGAGTCATTGAGAATATGCCCAGGAGCATAACGGCATGGCACGCACCTAAAGTATACAGCGCCTGCTAAACTCACGTCATCTGCCAGGTGCAACATGTGACTCTAAGGACATACAACATGTGCAGCAGGGAACGCGCGTGACAGCAACAGAGTCTAGAGACAGGCAGCCATGTAACCTTGCCTGCCGTTATTAGGCTAGAAAACACAAAACGGAAGATCCAGAGACATGAATCGTGAATGGAGGGACGTTTTAGCTATTTATGGAACGCCCACCGAAGCCAACAAACAGAAGCACAAGGGCCAAACATTTAGAAAGTCTTTTCAGCCAGTGCCCTTCCTCGGACTATTTCAACCCAGTAACCGCCTGGATCCTCTAGGTTGAGCGGCAGGCCATAAAAAGTGGGCACCGCAATGCAAACTTTCTGTTCGCTTCAGCATGAATTGGTGACCTCGATTTCCACAGATTGATTAGCATTCGGGGTTCTTGCGAGCAGCTCCGAGATCAGCCCAGGTATGGTTTCATGGCCTCTTTCTTGGCAGAATCACAGCATAATTTGTCGGATTTTCTTTCTTGGTTATTGCATCTGAAAGCACAGATGATGTCTCAATAAGGGATTGTATGATGTGTGGCACATGTAATACAAATAAGAATTTAATAATGAAGGCCCGTTCTCAGAATTATTCATGTTGTGATTTACCTTGAACCATGCCATTGCTTTCTATCCATACCCCTTTGTGCAGTGCCTTCAGTTGTCCACAATTATTTGCTTGCTCTCCTAGATGGGACTGCACATGAAAATATAGAAGCTTTCATAACAAACTGAGTTGCTAGTCATCAAGCCGAGTTGTGGTACTATTTATGATATGAATCTAGTACATTTTCAGCGATGGTACCAATATAGTCGCAGTTCATAACTTAAGCATCATTAATTTGTGCACTTTCTAATTATTCGCAGAATAGCTTATACACAATGGCAACATCAAGGAGGGAGCCTCAACCAAATGCTAGGGGCAACCGGGGCGCCCGGAATATGTCCCCAGGGATCAAACCCAGCGAGTCTGATCAAGGGCTACGACGTGCAAGGTCTGTCCCAACCTCTCCAGATCGCAGATTATCACCATCCCCAGCATCAAGCTCATCCAACACCAGTCGACCCTCATCGTCGTTCAATGCTCGCACCACCTCATCCCGGTCCACATCTGGTTCAGGCTCTTCTTCTACTCACGGAAAGACACTGCACTCTGCTTCTTCCCTGGCCGGTGCCAAGCAAGCCAACACAATGAGAAGAAAAGTAGAAAAGCCTGGTGCCACATCTGTGTGGCCTGCAGCCCTTGCGACACCAAACACCTCATCTAAGGATATAACCAGGACAGCAAAATCACTGTCCACTGTGCAGAAGAGTAACCTCTCTACAGGGCCTGGTACCGAAAAGATGGCAACATCTTCTGTGAAGCTGAAAACTCAGAAATCAAAGGTGGGACCTCTTGGAGCTGGAAAAGCTCAAGCTGTGTCCTCTACTCGTGATCCTGGTTCTATAGCAAAGAGAAGAACAGGAGTCGAAAATTCTCTCTCTATCCAGAGGACAAAAAGTGTGCCAGCAAGACAAATAGAAACACCAAAGATTGAGGAGCAAGATGTTGAGCTGTTGATGGAATTTGATGAGACAGAGAGCATAAGCACCTCTTCCATAGAAGAGCACTTGCAAGAACGGCTCCCTGACCCTGTTGATCTTCAATCTGGGGATATCAATAGCAAGCCATCCTCTAGTCATGCAGGGGGCATTTTAGAAGTGAAACGTGAAGGAAAAGACAATGAAGACCTGAACGCAGGTGATAATTCTGATGTTGGAATCAACAGCGATATAAACATCCTGAAAGAAGCTACCGGTAAAACTGAATTGAAGGAAGCAGTGGAAGAAACTGAGTTGAAGGAAGAAGTCAGTGCAACTGAGCCAAGGGAATATGTTGATGAGACCAAACTAAACGAAGCTTTCAATGAAGCTGAGTTAAACGAAACTATTGATGAAACCAAGTTAAAAGAGGCAGACTGCGAAACTGCTTCAAAAGAAGCTGCCTGTGAAACGGAGTTAAAGGACGATGTTGCTGAACCTAAGTTAATAGTGCAAGAAGAGGACAAATCTAAGGACGAGAAGATAACACTGCCAGCAAAGACCATGGAGTTGGCACAGAGGTGGAGGAAGGATGATGGGAAAAAAAATGAAGCCACAGAGGACAGCAGGAGCAAATCTATCCAGGAGAGGAAGAACAAGGTAATGGCCTTGGTGGGGAGATTTGAGACTGCCATGTCTGGCCGAGAGTGAGAATGGAGGTGAGGCACTGACGGAGCACGAGTAACAAACCTTCTTTTCATTATGCAAAGCAAAAAACTGCTCTGACTCATGAAAATATGTACTCAATTATGAAGATTGGATGTCCATATGTTCCATTTCATTCATGTGTGTTACTGTTTTGGAATTGAGCAAAACTTCTGTGAGTTAGGACCCGTAACTCCTGTAACGTTGCCAAGCTCCAGTGCACACGTGATTATGTGATGGAATAGACAATCATGTTCAATATCAAACATGACATGAAACCCAAATTTTCTAACCAAAGGCACCCTGCCACGAGCACAACATGCTTCATCTTCATGCATCTTATCCATAAGCATCCCTACAGATTATAGGGTTCATCCAACCCAAATCTTTTGCATCTCGTACTTCCACAATGTTTCAGATTTCAACTTTTCCTGCTTAACACCAAAATGTGCAGCCAGCGACATTGCTGTGCCTGTATTTCTTAAACGTTGAAAAACTTATCTAGCGAAATCTATTGGATTTTTGCTACACTTGCTCCGTATCTTTTTCTTTTCTTTCTGTGAGGATAACTTGATCCATATCAATCTGTTTCCCTATGCTATTAAGTATTAATAAGGTTTTGATTTCTTGATTTCAATATATAAGATCAACTAGAAACAATAATGACCTAACAAAATAATTAAAGTATAGATTTAATAACCTAAGCAGTACCTTCACTCTCACTTAGCCCTATTAGGAATGTATGGGGTACTTCCTTGTATACACCCTTGTATTACTTGTACACCAGGCCGTATCGGCTATATATATATATATATATATATATGAGATCTCCCCACCTCCCCCCTCATTGGGTGTGTGGTGCTCTTTTACAAGCCCATTTACACCACACAACACCACAATCAGGCTGATGTGCCACCCTTGATTATAAATTTATAATGGAGCGTTAAAGGTCATATAAATATGCATCACAGATGTGCAATCTAATAGTATTATAAAGAAATCATAAATAAAAGAAATAACAAATATAAATAACATATTTCCAAATGATTTCAATGACAATATATCAGCTTCTACCTACAGCCTGTTGGTAGAATAATTATGTTTATGTGTCTATTGAGGCAATCTAACAGTGTCAAAAGGTTAAACATAAAGCATTAGAGAATAATGATGGCCTGTGCCAAAGTGGTTCACCTACAATACTGTAGATTGTGTCCACCACAAATGTACACTAGTTCCATTCGTATGTTTAATTTATTTCCATACACTCTGAATATCCTTTTAAAAAAATCAGTTCATGACAGAGGGAGTGCATGCTAATTAATATTCAATGTTGTCTTGCAAACTCACATCTTTGGTGGTTAATTTGATGCATTAGGATTAAAGATACTTCAAGTGGTGAACCTGGTTTGTGATCTTTCCATTCTGCAGTTTGCAAAACACTCATCAATGCAGTTCTCCACTCCAGTTAAATCTAGTCCATCTAAATGTCGTCCAATCCGTTATAAATTTGCACAATCACCTTAGATGTGATTTGCATACGATGCATCCCCAATGTGTTCTCCTAATTCAGCAAGTAGTCACGTTGGTTAAAACTTAAAACCATTCTATTTCCACACTACTAATTTATTTGATGTTAAAACATATGTACCACGAGCATTCAAGGAAATAAATTTGGTACTTCAATACATATTATACGACAAGGCTAACTCCAAAATATATATAAGCATGCATTAATTTGATTTCTCTTCATGACATGCAGAGTACAATGCGACTGACTTTGGAATTCTGCTTAAGCATAGTAGGTGGCAACACGAAATAAAAGTAAAACATCAAAAAAATAGAAACCCATGTCATTGAAGACAAAGGGACATAAAGTGTAAATAATTGAATAAATGTTTTTTTACTTACATAACCTAATAAAAAAGAGACTTGGATATAGGTACTTCAACTCTTTATGGACTAACTACAACAACTAAACAGCTCAGGAAAAAATTATTCCCATAGTTTAGCTTATTTTGTAACTATTAGTTCTGAAAGAAAGGGGATGCACTCAGGGATTTAGACAAAACATGACAAGCAAATCAAAACTGTATGCACTGCATTCATCATCTGTAGTATGTACATGCTCAGAAGTACAAAATGTAATAATTTATACCACATTTGAGCAATGGACTTACAGATCACTTCTCTTTATGTTGGAAGGCCTTGTTCTAAATCTGTTTTGCACCCTGCACCACCATGGTTGTGTGTTCAATCTTTCCTTTGTGCATAAAAACGCAAAACTGGCATCTTTATGATCAGCAGTCTCTAGAAGTTATGAGATCTTCACTTATTCTGATGGAGCAGCTGTGGAGTTCACCAGAAGGATACTGTACAATGTTCATTAGCACCTTCCACTGCCCATCAACAAATTATGAAAATAGCACACAGATCCGATGCAGTGACTGCACGTGCAGTTGTGCCACTGACTCGTGGGCCCAGAAGGCGTGGGCATGAAAATATATGCCAGGCATCATACAAAAAACCAGGTTGAGAAGATTTGATGCCAGGTACATATGCAAACATCCTTCTGAGTAGTGGAGATGAAACAAGAAGCACATCTCAGCTGCAGTAAGTCATGGTGGTGGTTTGGACTTTGCTGCAGTGAAAGGGAGATTGAACAGGAAGGAACATCTCAGCTGCAGATATGCATGGAAGCAAGTCAGGACTTTGCTGTACCAGAAATTTTGTGGAGAAGCACGCTAGCTGGCAACACTCACTCCATCACCTTAGTGTTCGGTAGTCTGACCTCAGCTCGATGCATTACTGAGTGGTGCTACAACTCACACAACAAACAGGGGCTACTGGTTCAGAACTCTTGTTGCCAAAGGTACAATAATAACATGTGCAGAAGTACAAATACCATTTGGCTGACGGTGCACATGACCAAGATAGGATTTCAAGCTTGCAATCCACTTGCATGCTAGGCAAAGATTAGTCTCTGTAGAAAGATTAATTCACTTGTATCCTAACTGATTAATCATATGAATTCATTTTTTCAAGTAGCACTGATGCGCTGACTCCAAGCAGCTTAGGATTTAGCTCTGATAGAGCCTTGAAGTCTTGCAATGAAATTGAGCTGATTTGTGGACATGTATTGGCACTTCGACCATGCACCATATTTTGCAGCTGTACACCATTTATCAGCTTTCGACTTAACTGTTGTTTTAGTGCCATCTGATTAATTCGATCATGCTGAGATCTTGCTCTAACTAGTTTGATACAAGATCCAATAAGCTGTTTCAAGAACAAATCAATTCCATTATTCAATAAATTAGCACAATCTAATGACACACCATCCAACCCTTCTGTTTCTGCTATTCTCCCCATCCGCTGTCTCAGTGATGAAGTATCACACAGCTGACCAAGGTCATAACAACAAATAGAGTTATCACTGCAGGCAGTAGAGGAAAAGGTCAAAGTTCTCCAACTCCCACCAAAATGATCAGAGCAGAAGGCAACCCCTAGTGGGGCAGTTATTGGATCTTGAGCATGCTGTGCAATCACTTCCATATTTTCTCTGCCAACAACATGAGGGAAGTTGCTATGTGGGGAGTCAGATAAATTTGAACATGCATTTTCCACACATAATCTTTTGGACAGGGGTTCCACAAGGTCACTTTGTCGAGGCTGTGGAAATCTCTTCAGTTTGGTCAAATGCACAATTCCATTCTCCTCGACGCCATCTGCATTTTTGCCTTGTTGTGGAACACCAACAGTGTCAGAGACCAGACCTGTAGGAACTAAGACATGATTGGGATTCTTGGCAACTCCGATTGATTTAGGTGCATCAACTGTTGGTGGTCCACTTGCTTGGCAGGCATTGTGGAGAATAGAGCGAATAAGGTGGTTATGAAGCCGAACATTTTCGTGGCCAAGTATTGTGAGGCAGAGCTTATCAAACACAGTCTTGCTCAGCTTCGAAGACAAAAACTTCTGCAAGTGATAAAAGTACCTCTTTGCCCGCTCTGGACCAATCCTCTTGACCAGTTTTAGTTTGATTTCCCCAAGGTTAATACGAGTGTTCTGCCCAACCACCAGTGCTGGTAGTGGGAGCAAATTTTGTGGCGGCGGTGGTGTAGATGATGGCATCTCTCAGAAATGGGATTCCATGCAATCAGAACACAAATTTATGTTCAAAGTAATTCTCAGGATCTTCGAGTTTTCTTGCTCCTTCAAGGCTACAGTACACAAACCAACCAACAGGAGAACTAACTGCAATTGATAACAAATTGTGCTTCAGAAATGGGTAAGCAAATGAAAACAGGGACAAAATAATGTTGCTTGACACTAGTTAGATTAATTAAGAACCAAAAAACAGTACTGATTAAAACTTCATTGATCTCGTAATGTTGCCTGATAAACTAAAAGATCAGGCTTTACAAAAAAAAAAAACGAAAGTTAGAAGCTCAGTTTCAAGCAAAAGCGCAACAAACAGCAAAATAATGATGCATGGAGGTTTGACAATAGGATGGATGATCTGCCATATATCGCAATGCCTAGTATTTGCATTTAGCATAGTGCTAGCCTAGAGCAAACGTGTTGCAGAGGCTGGGACTTCTTTCATTTTCTTAAAAATCTGCTTACGCTTGAGGCATCGAAGGCACAGCAGCAGCCCCAGAGAAAACCCACGTCACCAAAAATTGAAAGATACTAGTGCAATCAGGACCATAGAAGCTCTTTCAATCCAATTCTGCAACCTCATCCACCTTTTATGCACCAACCCAAGAGAAGTCTTCTGAGCTCATCCGACACAGCAAAACCAAACTGCCAGTGACAAAATCGAGGATCCAAGGAGAACCCACGAAGTGAACGTGTGCGTAGATCCCGGAGCTGTGTGGGACCGCCATGGCCACAGGAGATTTGAAACCAAAATGACAAGAAAATAAAGGGCAGCCAACGCCCTCAATCACCAAGCTCCCCTGATTCTAGATTCCGAATTTCCAATGCAAGCTGCGGGACGAGCCAAGCTAGGGTTTGGCCCCGATCTTATTCAAAACCCTCCCGAAAGAACGAGCTCCATTGCCGACGCGAAATTCAGCCGCGTGCGAGGACGGAAAAAGAAAACAGAGCACCCAGAAAAAAAAAATCCCGAAGGCGTAGCGAACTGCGGCACGGCAACAGTGCGCAATTCAAACTCTGAATCCCCAGCTCCGGGCGCCCCCCGGGCTCCCCTGATCCCACCCGCTCTGCTTCCGAATTCCGGCAGGGGGGCTAGGGTTTGGTGCCGAATTCCGATGTCCCTCGAGCTCCGCGAGCCGCCCCCCAAGCCGGGACGGCGGTGACGGGTGCAGCGGAGCGCCCGCGGGGAGAGCGCGACACCAGCGCCATTGGGCGGGCCCCCATTGCGCGCGTGCGTGGGGGTAATCGAGGCGCGGGGAAATTGGGGAGAGCAGGGAGGCAGTTGGGTACGGGGAGAGTAAAGGAAGCTCGGTTCACCTTGCTGCTCCCGCTGTGCTGATGGCGCTCGCGCAGGACGGCGAGGAGGGGTGAGAAGCGATCGGTGGAAGAGACGGAAGCACCGCTGCTGGACGTGACGAGGTAGGCTGCTGCTGGCTGCTCTCCCGCTGCTGCTGACGGAGCTGTTGCTCGTGGCCGGGGCCCGGGTGCTTGCTGGTAGCTAGCTTCGCGATGTGATGCCGGTCTTCGTTTCGCTTGGCTGCCTGCCTTGGTTTCGTTGGCTGCTGCTGCTGGCGTGTGCGGGTGCTTTGCTCCCCGGCTGGTGCGTGGCGTTGGCCTTGGTGTTCCCTCTTTCCTTTCCTCGGCTCTGGCTTCTTTGCGCCCTCTGGCCCGGTTGGCCTTTTTGGGGGTTCCGGGCGTGGGATTTCGGCGTTGAGGACGTTGGGTGCTTCTCCGTTCTCCTTGTCCAGTTCGATCTTTTCTTCCCGTGTCTCTCTCGGCCGCGGCTCGTTGCCGATGGTTCGAGCTGGAAGCCTGGAACCCGTTTGGGAGTATGGGACTTTGGGGATCCGTCTCTCATAAACACACACTCAGAACGAGCTGAGCGAGGAGAGGAGCGTTTCAATTGGCACATGGCCACCATTATCTTGATCATGAGTTGCTGCGCTAATCATTCAGGCAGAAAAACAATCCGGCACGAAGCCATTACCAACTGCAACTTGTTCACCATCCCCCATTGGGTGTATTTGGTTACTTGCATGAGGTTTTGTAGATATCATATATCCCGGATGAGGAGAAGTAGGCTCATATGCAGTGAACCTTGTGAAACTGTTTAGTTGATTGTACGATCTGAAGCAAGTGACTCGTGGCAGAACCAGCTAGGTAGATATGCCTAGGACTACCCAAATTGTTTTGACTCTTTTTCACTAGTTAATAATCTAAGTAATTTTAGTACACGGTATAAAACATAGTAGAGCATGACTAGTTAAAAGACTATTCTAGATTAGGATTTTGGATATACGTCTGTTTGGTAGTGCTTCAGCTTTTGTTAAAATGGCTCCAACTATGTTTTTTTGGAAGTAGCTTCTTTGATAAGGTTAGAGCCATTTTGGAAAACATTTGGTACAACGACCTTTTGTTAAGCTTCATCCTTGCAATGTGAGGAGGAGCCGAAGAAACCATAAATTTTGGCATCAACCTTCCAGTGAAAGTCGTTTGAACTTCTTCTTTGGCTTCGCTCTTGAAACCGTTTTCTACATCACCATTGGTAGGGCTTTTGCTCCAGCCGATGAAGAAGTCGTTTTTGAAGCCCTACCATAAGAGGCCTAAAAGTGACATACATGTTAGATTGACGAGTGCATCCTAGTCTAACTCAATGCATCCACTCATCATGCATGAGTGGAGACGGCCCATTCGAGTGCATCCATGGACCAGGATGAAGGCTTATTTTTGCATCCACTCATGCAAGCAATCAATCACTCTTCTCTAGGAGTTCATACAAGACCATCGGTGCAAGCAGCCCCCATGCGGGCAACCAAACACACCCCTTCTAGCAGCCGAGATGTCGTGGCGAGTCTAGCCATTCGCTTGTGATTTTGTTGTGGATGTAGCTTTATGCAAGCAGTAATACAACCCATTGGCGTGGCGAATCTAGCATATGAACATATAGAGCCTCTTCTTCCTCCTCTCCCCCCCCTCTTCTTCTTTCTCTCCCACATTCCTTTCTTCTTCTTAAAATAGGAGGGGGACTATGTGAGCCGCCGGTCTAAAGGTCAAATTTGGCACTTAAGGCCAGTTTTGCCCCAATCAACACACTCTAAGTTCGTATCAAGGCTAAACTCAGATGGGTTATCTAAGAACACTCTTGATGTTTCCAATAGAACAATATTGCATCCTTCTTTATAGTGCAGCACGCATACTCAAGAATAAATATGGTCAATATTGAGCTTGTATGTTTTCAACCATGCCATACTTGGTATAGTTGTTATCTTTTGAGAGCCTTCAACACTGAATTATAGCTAAGCACAGTCGTCTTGAGCCTAGACTTTGGTACAATATGATCCTTTTTTCATACATTTGTTGGAATGTCCTTTCCTCACACAATCAATGATTATTTGATGCAAAGCAAAGCTCCTTCTCACAAGGCTTGATTGATACCTTGAAGTTTACTCAAAGTGATAGCCCTTCACCCTAGCAATGCATCCAAGTCGTCAATCCCTTGATTGACTTCTTCATCCTTTCCTGCGAACTTGAGTTTGACCCCTTTTTTACATCAACAATGAACGCCAATATGTATTTCACGCATTCATTCTTTATGATGCAATTTTTCTTTTCTTATCACCCATGATACAGTCAACATGAATATTGCAAATGTCATCGAATTGATTACTTGTCATGTGTCCCACTACCACTTCATGGGATTATACACTTGTTTGCATTTATCAATGTGATCGATCCTAATACCAGGATAGTTCCATTTCATAGGGATCTTATATTAATAAATCCCTACTCAAAGCTTATGCAAAATAACATTAGTCCATCGGTTGTTGTCATCCAAACCACCAAAATCTAGGCCTAGATGCACTTTTAAGGGGTTATGCAATTTTTAGTTCATCGGCGAATATTTTTTAACTAGCGAAAGCTTAACCTCTAGATCAAACAGGACTTGAGTATACGAGGATTCTAGGTTGAAGTTTCTTTGACGTATGCAGAATCTAAGACATGTTTTGGATAATACAGGAAATCTAATTTGACTTCGGAATTTTTGTGTCAAACTTTCTTTAATAAAAATCCTGTATCGATTTTGAAATGTAAAAAATATAGGAAGAATGGCAAAAAGACCTTGGTGGCAGTGGGCTGCTCTAGGCCTTATGGGCCAACACTACTGCAATCCACCTGTTTCTCTGGGAATTTTTTATTTCCCTAGGAGATATTATGCAACCCTAGGGAGATATATTTTCCCTAGGACTATAACTACACACTATAGGGAAATTTTGATTTCCCCCCTAGGACCTAAGCAACTTCGTTGGAGACAGATGAACACGTTCCCTAGGGAGCCAATGCAATCATAGGGGACTGAAGGAGGAAAAAATACCAGCTATTTTTTAGCCTCAAGTGCTGAGAGTTAACCCTACCGCCTACCCGCGCCTCACCAATTAATCAACTGTGCCGCCACCTCTTCCTCTTGGCCTCGCAAAATCCTCCCACACCACACCCGCAAGTCGTCACCCCTTCATCCACGTGCGCCATCCCTTCCTCCTGTGCCGCCACCCCCACCCCTTCCTCCCGAGTCGTCGTTGCCACCCCTTCCTCCCACGCCACCACCACCCCTTCCTCCCATGCCATCGCCGCCGCCCTTCCTCTATGCTCGCCGCCGAATCCTCTTGTGCCTAGCCGCCCCTTCCTGCACTCGTGCCCCTTCCTCCCACACCGCCACCACCAAATCCTCATGCACCCTTCGCCCCTGCCTCAGCAGATCCGGTGTCTTCTCCCTGTCTACAAGGTAAAATCATTTCAAATCTCTCATATTTTCAAATATCTAGATTTCACTTACTTATTTTCCCAGTTTGATTGATCCCCCTGATCTAGGGTTTGGGCCATGGTTATGTGGTATTGATAGTTCAGTTGCAGGGTTAGTGATGCATTGCAGTAGATGTTTGATGTTTTGTCTATTGCTAGAACAAGCCAGTTCTTTACAAGAATAAACTACTTAGCACATAAAAAAGGAGGAGTTGTTAGTGGCTAGGATATTGTTGGCGCTCCTTAGCGATACACTTTTAGTGCCATTTAGGTGAAGGTTTTGGACTAATTTATATACTAACCCACCACTTGGCACTTGAAATAAACCCATTTGCGCATATGTGTTGTATTTTCGAGCATGTTGTGGTTTTGTAGGAAAACGGCTCAATTTGGAGTATTTATGTGCAAAGCCCAAAACCTACTATAAGCCTGAAGGAATCAAGCCCAATGGAGGAAGCCCAACCGATCCACTAATGGATCATGTGGGCTTTCATAGCCCACATCAAGGTTCTAAGTGTCCACATTCAATAATACTTGGGCTTGGGAGACTTAAGCATGAAGGAATCAAAGATTTAGAAAGCTCTCCACGAGATCGAGTCAAACTCGATCGGATTCATTCGCGTAGCCCGGGACATCATGATCTTTTAGTACAGATTCGGAGATCTAAACGGTCTTAAATGAAAAAAAAATATTGAATACCAAAGTTGATGGCTTCATCAAGCTCTTCGATTTGGATCTATCGGTCGTATTATTTGGAATATGGAGCTAGGATATATTCCCCCCAAAATACATGCTACCCATATGAGTCCGAAACCAGACAGATTTCGGCACGACGCTGTTTTGGAGATCTTAACTTCGTTTATAAGGAAAGTCATGAAGCGGAAAGTTCTTGGAAATTTTGTGGTACACAATTTTGAGTTTGAGTTTGCCTCATTTAGAGTCCGGACGTGTTATATATGACCTCTACAAGGAAGGGCTACGAAGCAGGAAAATCTGGGCGAGGTAATCTTGTGGAAACTTAACTCCCAAGCAAGGATCTCATGGAAGGCAAGGTGGAACTCGACCCAAGACTCACATAAGGTATAAAATACAACCCCTAGGCGCCCAAGAAGAGGGTTGATCATCCATCCACCACAAGAACTCAACGAAAACCGAAGAGCAACAGCGGAGGAAGACAACGACCATCACGAGTCCTTGAAGTTGTCTAGGGCCGCCATGACCTCCTTGCATGGTTGTGTCAGGATGGAGTTCATGAGATAGTTGGAGTCGTCCTTGGTATGTACTCGCCATGACCTCCTTGCATGGTTGTGTCATCCGATCTATTTAGCGATCAAGTATCTTCCGGGTACGGTTGGTGCTTGAGAGTACCTCCTTCTACAGATTTCGTTCTTCTTTGGGTTTGCTTTATTCTTAGATCTATCTCGAGATAGATTATTTGGGGTGTTCTTGTAGCTGTGGTGGCTAGAGGTTCATACTGGGACTACCAAAGGGGTTCGACACGTTCTACGTGCTCGAGTGGCTTGTGGACCGAAGAGGATAGGGTGTATCCTTGTGTAAGACGCGGTCATCTAGGGCCTCACCGGAGGTCATGATTTAACGAAGCTTAGGATGAGATGCATGATGTACTTACCCAATTAGCTAGAACTACAACTAGAAGGCCAGCATTATGTTAGTGATACCTTTGGCTATGCTTAATCTTTACCAATGTTCACGGATGTGATCAATCTTTGCACTTCACTCACATCTTATCAAGGTTTACTCTTTATATGCAATCAATGCTTCATGTTAGGATAAACCCGTTAGATTAGATGGAAATCCCTAGTAAATTCATTATCGATGCATGAATTGATAAACCTTGGAAGGAATACTCTAAGGGAAAAGCTACACGTGTTCCATACGCTTGCGGTTCACAATTGGTGCGTCTAAGGGCCATCAAAAGATGTTGATCCAACAATTACTGAGGTGTATGTTTAGGCAAGATATATTTTGACTAGTACAACCCTTACATGTGATGCTTATGAAAACCTGTACAATGTAGTTCAACTCAGCACTGAACCGTTTCCATCTATTATGGGCATATGTTGTAGAACACACGTGATTTGTGCAAAGTTTGGACACGACTATTAGTCCATTAATTGAGCATCCAGTTATAATTTCCTTGTCAAAGAGGATGTCGGCGAGTTATGCTGACTAGGTTCTCGAGGGGATGCCCCGAGAGAAGGGTTTAGGGAGAAGTCGTTGAGAATCTAGAGCCGAAGGTGACAAGAGACGATTTTAGACAGGTTCAGGCCGCAATGTGCGTAATACCCTACGTCCTGTATGATGTGTCTTGTATAGATGAGATGCGATGAATGGGGTCCCTATCTCCCCTTATATATGCCGGGGGATAGGGTTACATGGAAACCGTATAAGGTTAGGAAACTTTTACAAGTTTATCTCTAATTTCCTAATACAGCTTATCCTAACCGACTAGGACTAATCCTTGTCTTGTACGTCAAGTCTTGTACTTAGGCCGGCCCATAGGATGGCCCGCCAGGGTTGTTCGGTCTATTAGGACTCTACACCCACAAGCCCCCGAGCACCTTATCTCCTGAAGAACAGCACTGTTGAAAATACATAGTTCTTTAAGACCCGCCAGAGTTGTTTAAAGCCCACAGGGTTCTTTGCTTTTGGAAGTTGCAACCATGTTGTTCAATAGGTAATGAAGTGCTCATAAATCTTCTTGAAGTTCGGATTGGTGCGCACCGACTAGGTGCGCCCAATTGGGCAGCCCCCGAGCCTCGTTTATCTTTGAAGAAGAAATTCGAGGCTCTTTCGAAGTCCGAACCCAGAGAGAATCAGTTTCCGAAGAAGTCCGAGTTCTTTTAGAACTCCTTTTGAATTTATCAATTGAAGCCAAAAAATTTCAGAAATATATTTCCTAAAAATATTTCTGCAGCCCCCGAGCCTAAATTTGAACGAATTCAAATATAGGATCAAGGAAGGACCAAAATTGAAAAGTACCAAAGGAATGATTCGAAAAGTCAATATAAACCGTTCGCCTCCCTTGTATCCGCACACCTTTTGCGAAACAGATCTAGGTTTTGCGACAGTTGCTCTGTGTGCAATCCGAAGACTGCGCAAACTCTTCCAACAACCTCCTCGAGCCCTAATCCTATCCACGCCAAGCCTCTAGAGACTGCAATGGCCGGTGGTGAAGGATCCAGCCGAAGCAAGAGTGCGAAGAGGAGAGCAGAAGCCATGAAGGAAGTCGTAGCGACCGATGAGGCAGCGCCCGCTGGAGACATTCCATGCGTGGAAGATCCAATCAGTGACTAGCCAACCAGTATTTTGAAGGAAAAATACATCAAGAATCTGGAAGCAGATGGTTTTCTAGCAGCCCAAGAAATCAGTCGGTGGAGGTGCGCGTACGGGCATGAGTACCCCACTGAGGAAACCGAGGAACTCACGGTATGGAAGGCATTTTATGAAGTTGGTTTCGGTTCGCCAACTTGTGACTTCTTCCGTCGAGTGTTGCAATTTTATGGGATTGAGTTGTGTCACTTGAATCCCAATTCTATTCTGAATCTGTCCATTTACATCCACCTGTGTGAAGCATTCCTCATAATAGACCCGCACTTTGCCTTGTTCCGCCATATATTCAGAGTGAAGACCTCAAGCGGACCATCGCAAGTGGTGGGGAAGGTTGTAATCCAGTTCCGTCAGGGCATGAAGCCGGTGTACCTGGATTATGCAACCAAGGAGAGCCTGAAGGACTGGCAAATAGAGTGGTTTTATGCATGGAACCAGCAGCCACAACTGCCCAGCCGCAACTGCCAAGCTTCTTAATATGATCAGAGACCTGAAGGCACAAGGGCTGACCGGAGGCATGGTATATCAGTCATTTCTGTTGAGGAGGATTTAGCCGTGCAAGCAACGCTGTAATCCAGGGTACTCTTATTCTGGAGAAACTGACCCCTCATGGAATGCCACCGGGGACATGCCTGACAAGAGAATCATACAACTATTGAAAAAGTATATGGTCATCAGTGATGAAAAGTTTCCAGAGATAATGGAAGTTTCAGCAGTCACCATGACACCCGAGGTATGAACCATATCTGAAAATCAATATGTTTTCCTCTTCTTGAAAGCATAGTATTAACTAATTCCATGTACATAACAGTATGAAGCCCGACGATCACTATATGTGAGTCTGCCTCCCTTGGATCCAACCAATGCTGAGGAAGCGACCCTGTTGGCTCGCTGTGTGGATCCAGGGGTAAGGGATCAGGTGCGCCAACACAAGCTTCGTACTGAGAAGGCACTTGCTTCTGAAGAGCATGAAGATCCACATGCACAAGCTGAACATCAGGTGTCTGAAGAACCCCGTACCAAGGTAGGGGCAACCTCCAAGAGAGGTGAAGGGTCAAAGAGAGCTGCAACATCAGAGCTGAATGCTCCTGTGCCCAAGAGAGCATGGACCCTACCCAAACCCCGGGTAAGGGTCATCCCGGAGGAGAAAGCGAAGATATCCCCACAGCCAAAGACATCATCTTCTGTGGGGATAGCCATCGGTGAAATCGGAACCAGCCGATCACAGCAAAGCAGCACTGCCCGGCAACCTCTATCGGAAGAGGAAATTATTCATAATATCTACAACCCTGTCTCCGCGCCCTTCTCAAGTTCAATACCAGTGGTTGAAGAACCCTACCCAGCTGGTCCATCGGCGTTAGAGCAGGAACCTGAAGAAGAATTCACCTTGGGAGAGCCGGAAATCCCGATGCGGTCTTCCGTCATGTAAGTACTCTGTAAATCTTGACATAAGTTACAAATTGTACATTCGTAACACTCCATGCTGACTTATGAAGTTATTGATGCAGGATTGAAGAAACTCCATCAACAGCTAGGGGAGAGCCAGCCATCGATCATGCGGCTGTAGAACCAGAGGCCACAGTGCCCGAAGAACCCAGGGAAATGCTAGAAACAACCCTGCCAGAGGTTCAACCAGCCGCGCCATCGAGTCCGCCAGTACCAGTAGAAGCACAAGTTGAAGAGACAATTGCTGAGGTGTTGGCGGACATCGAACAACTGGTCACGCAGGCGGTAATTAAAGAAACTGAAGTTGAACACCGTGACCAGAACACTACTGAGCCCCCGAGAGTCATGGAGACATCCCAAGTCGGGGCGGAAGCTGTTCCAGAGGCGGAGTGCTCAAGGGGTAAACGAGATGATCAATCAACCCAAGAGCAAATAATCGAAGAGATCCCCAGAGTACCCAGGAGTACTGGAGCCGAAGAGGAGATCGGCAGCTTCCGCATCGGAAGCTATGATCCAATGCTGAATCTGAATCCGCAGACCTTTGAATACATCTTGGACGCGGAGGAGGATGAAGAGCATATTGACAGGGGTCTGTATCATGCCGAGAGGGCAGTGGCATACTTCAAGGTACGAAAAACAACCCTGTAAATGCTGTTATTGTACGTATATATCTCATAACTGTGTTCTGCAAGCCGTCGACGAAGCATCAAGGAAGAAAACAGAGTACATCCACAACATCTCGTTGATGCACGCCAAGGCGGACTGCCTCCAAAAGGAACTGGAGCGCGAACGCGAAGACCGCAAACTCCAGGAGGCGGAAGACGCCAACATGATCTGCACCTTGCACCTGCGGACCAAGGAGTTGGCCGCCGAGAAGAAGGACATGAAGAAGAAACTCACTGCAGCCAAATCAGAGCTCAAAGGTACTCTTTCACTGCCAAAGTCTTGTAATGAAATATCCCTTTCATGTTTGTTATAACAACTCTGTCATGGTCTTGTGTGAGCAGGGGTGCAACAACAATTGTCAACAGCCCAGAGCAAGATGACGGATTGGTCGAACTTGGCCAACCGTCATGAGGAAGCGTTGAAGACTCTCTCTGCAGAGCATGATATCATCAAGGAGCAGCTCAGAGTTGCAGTCCAACAATGCAAGGATGCTGACGTCCAGCTGATTCAGGTTATTGAGCAGCAAAAGAAGGCTGCCAAGGATCTTGAAGATGCTCACGAAGAGAACAAACAGCTATCCGAAGAACTCATCCAGTTGCGAAAGAATCTTGTTGACAAGAAGGCGCTGGATGAGAAGCTTGAGCAGACGACCAGGAGAATGTCGGAGCTTGAAGAAGCTATGCGGCAGATGAAGAAGTCGGACGACGACCTGGCTGAAGCCATGAAGCGGATTACACTGCTTGAGAAGGCGGCGAACCCGGTGGTGAAGGCCTTGGTCCCTGAAGACCCTGCATCTCCGCAATCATTCCTGGTGCGCCTTAAGGCCATGCCTCGACAGTTGAAGGCTTATATTAAGAGATCATCGAAAGCCTGTCTTGTGCATGTCCTTGCCGTAGTGAAGTCTAGGTACCCTAAAGTAGATATAGGCAAGCTTGTAGAAGGCGCAGAGCCAAATTGTACTGAAGCGCCTACAGGGACCTGAAACAAGAGGCCGAGCCAGTTGCTGAGACAATTGCGCAAAGCCTTAGATTGTAAATTGGACAAGTAATCTTGTAATATACGTTTTATGCAATTGAATGTTAATATTTCCGCATGTGAAGAACAATCCAAGAATTTCTAAGAACCCTTGGGTGTCTCTGTGTCGATGACCAGGACTTAGTCAAAATATACGTATGTTGCGTAAATTTTAACTGTCTAAAAACAACCCTGTTAAGGACCCAAGGGAACCCAGGGAGATTTCTTATAGCGTAGGCTATCTTTTAAAATAAATGTACCCTGAAAGGATACTTGGGAACAAACAGTCGGTGGTTCCTATCGCAAGAACCCAGTAAGACCCACGGAGCGGCAGCTTTGAGCTGAAAACTATCGCGAAGTAGCGAAGATTTAGGAACAAATCCGTTAACGGTCCCGAAGGAACCCGGACAGACCTCATATAGTTACTCCGAATGCATAAAAAGAAAACTTTCCGAGTCTCAAAAAGAACACAGAGAAGTTTCGAATGATGTCATAAAGACGAAGTAATATAAACAACCCATTAAAGGGAAATTTATTGAATTATATCGCGTTACCGAAACAACGGTGCGAAAGAACTCATGATGCTGAAGCAATCAGTGCATGTATTGCCGAAGCAATGTTACAATGAAGGAGCTACGCGTAGAATTTGCGTAAATGTTCTATATTCTAGGGATTTGGTAAATCAGTATCATCCTCTGTTTGAAGTCTGTATGTGCCTGGCTTGAGGACCTTGGAGACAATGAATGGACCATCCCAAGGCGAAGTGAGCTTCGTGTGACCGACTGTATTCTGGATCCATCGTAGCACCAATTCTCCAATCTGGAACGACCTCGTCTTCACATTTTGGTCATAAAATCGGCGAATACCCTGAAGATACGTGGCATTGTGTAAAAAAGCTGCCAGTCGTGCTTCTTCAGCTGTGTCAACCTCAATCATCCGTTGTTCGTCCGCCATGGCTTCTTGAAATTCCTCAACGCGAGGAGCGCCATGCATGACATCCATGGGTAGGACGGCCTCAGATCCATATACCAAGAAGAAAGGAGATTGTCCTGTAGCTTTGCTGGGTTGAGATCGTAGGCCCCATACTACCGGGTAGAGTTCTTTCATCCACCGGCCTTCAGCTTTCTTCAAGGTTCGTTCCATGCGAGCTTTAAGTCCATCAAGTAACATGCCATTGGCTCTTTCTACTTGACCATTGGCGCGAGGATGAGCGACAGAGGCGTAGCACACCTCGATGCTGCGATCTTCATAGTAATCCCAGAACTTGCTGCCTGTGAAGAGGTAGTACCCAAATCGGTAATGATTTGATGCGGTATCCTGAAGCAAAGAATCAACTCTTGAAGGAATCAGAGGTCGGTTTGACAACCGGGAAGACTTCTATCCGCTTCGAGAATTTGTCAATTGCAACAAAGCAATACTCAAATCCACCAGGTGCTCTGGGTAGTTTCCCAATCATATCAAGCCCCCAGCATGCGAAGGGCCATGACGGAGGTATTAATTTGATCTTATGCGCCGGCTGATGTGAATGATGAGCGAAATATTGACAACCCTTGCAGTGACGAACAATTTCTTCTGCATCATGCAAAGCCGAAGGCCAACAGAACCCGGCGCGGAAGGCTTTGCCCATGATGGTACGGGAAGTTGCGTGATTGCCACATTCACCCGCGTGAATTTCCTCTAGGATACTGATTCCCTCTTGCTGTGAGAGACACTTCATCAATGCGCCAGAACGAGCGCCACGCCGGTATAGTGTGTCCCCAATTATCATATAGGACTTGCTGTGACGAACAATTTGCTGAGCTTCTGCCTTCTCGGTAGGAAGTTTGTCGTGCAAGATGTAATCTATAATTGGTGCACTCCAGGTAGCGTCGATGAGGATAACCTCAAGAGTTGAGGTTGTAGCGTCGGGAAGTTCTGCTGCAGGAATAGATGGCTTGAGGAGCTCATTAACAAACACACCACTGGGTACTTCTACTCTGGAAGAACCCAGTTTGGATAGGACGTCTGCAGCAACATTGTAATCTCTCTCGACATGATGAAATTCAATGCCGAGAAAGTGCTTCTCCAACTTGCGGACTTCTTCACAGTACACATCCATATTCTCATGGTTCCGATTCCAATCCTTGTTGACTTGTTTGATGACCAGCATTGAATCCCCATATACCAGTAGACGCTTGATACTGAGGGTGATAGCCATCTTCAGCCCGTGAAGAAGTGCTTCATATTCTGTAGCGTTGTTGGAGACGGCGAATCGAATCTGCAGAACGTACTTGAATTGATCTCCTCGAGGTGAAATCAACAGAACTCCAGCGCCACCACCTTTCAACTTGAGAGAACCGTCGAAGTATATAATCCAGTGCTCAGGCTTGATGGTGACGACGGGGAGATTGTGCTCAGTCCATTCCGATATAAAATCAGTAAGGACTTGAGACTTCATGGCCGTGCGAGAACGGAACTCAATGATGTAGGTTCCGAGCTCAACAGCCCACTTGGCGATACGGCCTGTAGCATCTTGGTTATGGAGAATTTCGCCAATAGGATATCCAGTAACCACAATGATCTTGTAGGAGTTGAAGTAGTGCCGCAATTTTTTGGACGTCATTAGGACTGCGTATAGAATTTTTTGAACTTGAGGGTACCTTGATTTGGAATCCGAGAGGACTTCACTTACAAAGTACACAGGCCATTGAATCTTTTGGAGATGACCTTACTCATCGCGTTCAACAACGATGGCAGCGCTAACGACGTTGGTGGTTGCTGAGATCTAGAGTAAGAGGTCTTCGCCCGGGAGTGGCGCGGTGAGCACAGGTGGTGTAGTCAGGAACAGTTTGAGCTTGTCGAAAGCATCCTGGGCCTCCTGTGTCCACTGGAATCTGTCTTGCTTCTTGAGGAGCTTGAAGAACTTAGTCCCGCGTTCTCCGAGTTTGGAGATGAAGCGGTTGAGTGCAGCCATGCAGCCCGTAAGCTTCATGACGTCCTTGACGGTGCGCGGCGGCTCCATATCCATGATTGTCGCTATCTTCTCTGGATTAGCCTCGATGCCGCGTTCGCTGACAATGAACCCGAGGAGCTTTCCTGACGGAACGCCGAAAACACACTTGGCGGGATTAAGCTTCCAACGCCACTTGCGTAAGTTGTCGAATGTCTCGGTGAGATCGACGATTAGATCCTCGGGATTTCTTGTCTTGATGACCACATCGTCAACGTATGCCTCGATGTTTCTGTGGAGTTGGTCTTGGAGACAACCCTGTATCGCCCGCTGATATGTGGCACCTGCATTTTTCAAACCAAAAGACATGGTTGTATAGCAATACGCGCCATATGGCGTGATAAATGAGGTTTTAATCTGATCCTCTTCTTTCAGAGATATCTGATGATATCCTAAGTAACAATCGAGGAAACAGAGAAGGGTGCACCCAGCGGTGCTATCGATGACTTGATCGATGCGAGGAAGCCCGAAGGGATCCTTTTTGCAATGTTTGTTGAGATCAGTATAATCAACACACATTCTCCATTCATTAGAATTCTTTTTTATTACAAGAACCGGATTGGCTAACCAATCCGGATAAAAGACTTCTTTAATGAAGCCGGCTGCTAATAACTTAGCTAGCTCTTTCTTGATGGCTTCCCGACGCTCGGTGGCGAATCTTCGGAGTCGCTGCTTTTTAGGCTTCGCGCTCTCGTTGAGGTCCAGCTTGTGCTCGATCAACTCTCTGGGGACTCCAGGCATGTCAGAAGGCTTTGTAGCAAAGATGTCGGCCTGGGCCCGCAGGAAGTTGACGAGCACACTTTCCTATGCTGGAGTAAAGGTGGAGCTGATCACCGCCGTCTTCGTTGGATCTCCTGTCTAGAGATCGATTGTCTTCGTGGCAACTTTATCCACAGGCTTGATGGCTCGGGTCTTCTTCTGCGTCGAGGCATCTCCGTCTTCATTAATAACGGTAGCCGCCAGGGGGTGGAGCTCTTGACGATCGATGGTGGATGCGGCCCTGACAACGCACTCCACTGCCTCTTTGTCGCAGACGTAGGAGCTCTTGATGTCACCGCGAAGGAAAAGAACGCCGTGAGGTCCTGGAATCTTCAACACCAGGTACGTGTAGTGAGGGATGGCCATGAATTAGGCCAGCGCTGGGCGCCCGAGGATGGCGTGGTACGATGTTTCGAAGTCCGCAACTTCGAACTTGATGAACTCGGTACGGTAGTTGGATGTGGTACCGTACGTGACGGGCAAGGTTATTTGCCCAAGAGGGATCACGGCCTTCCCGGGTACAATGCCGTAGAAGGGGGTATCGGCTGGCTGAGCTTGCTTGTGCCGAGCCCCATATGCTTCAGAGTCTTGGCGAAGATGAGGTTGAGCCCGCTGCCTCCATCAATCAGGACCTTGGTGAGCTTGCTATTCGCCACCACGGTTTCTAGGATCAGAGGATATCACCCGGGACAGGTGATCTCCGCCCATTAATCTTCTCTGGACTAAGTGATGGGGATGTCTGACCACCGCAGAGGTGTGACCGCCGCTGGTTCTGCTGCATAGGCCTCGCGCCGTGCGTTTTTGCGATTGCGCGAGGTGTCACTGACTGCCATGCCTCCGAATATGACATTGACAGTGTTGGTGACGTCTGAGAAACCGCCATCTCCCTTGTCTTGCTTGTCCTCTCTGTCTCCATCCGTCTTTTTTTCTTGGTGGACTTGCTAAAGGTTTCCAGTAGGAGCCAGCATTCGTCCATGGTGTGCTTGCTATCTGGATGGTACGGACAGCGCTTCTTGAGGAGTTTGTTGAATTCCTCCTTTCTCTGTTGCGCGGACTGAGCGGCGCGAACAGTCTGGACGGTTGCAACCGTGTTGTTTGGTCGCTTCCGAGGGTTGTTGCTGTTACGCTTGAAGGAGTCGCGCGGCTGATCCTTGTTGTCTTCCTGATGCCCTCGCCCAGTGTTGATGGGGCGTTTGCCGTAACGCTCCTGTTCTTGATCGTTGGTGTCCATCCAGTTGGCCACCATCGCACGGAATTCCTCTAGGTCGTGAGGACGATTGTGACCGAAGTCACGAAAAAGACTGCGATCAGTCATCCCCTCTTGAAAGTAGTCGATGACTTCTGAGTCGGGGATGGGGACGCAGGATGCTTTTATGGCGAAGAATCACCGGTTGTAGTCGCGCACGGACTCGTCTGGCTTCTGCTTGCACGCTCGGAGTTCATATTTGCTGCCAGGGCGCTCGAAAGAACCCTGGTAGTTGGAGACGAAAGCCTTCTTGAGCGCGTGCCAGCTGTCGATGGAGTCTGGGTGGAGGGATTCGAGCCAAGTGAGTGGACCTTGCTCCATCACGACAGGGAAGTACAACATCTTGGAGATGTCATCGCCTCCCGCTACCTCAATTGCCGAAGAGTATCTGCGCAGCTAGATGTTGGGATCTCGCTTTCCGTCGAAGTTTGTGACGCCTGACGGCTTGAACTTTCGAGGAAAGGAGCTGACGCGGATGGCGCGTGTATAGCATGGCAGGGCGTCGGGATTGGGGATGTCGTACCCCTCGCAGAATCCGCGACATGTGATGTGGCCCTCTCCTCCCAGAGCCGGTTGATCTGATTGCGAGCGTCATTAGGGGCGACGTGAGATTGGGCCGAACGGGGTTCTTTGTGACGTCTGGGAGGTTCCCCGCGAGACCTGTGGGGTTCCTCGCGCGGCCTGGTCGTATCCTTTGTCCTTGCGGCGGAGCTACTGTAATGGCTGCTCTGACGCTTTGCTGACGGTGTTCGGTGGTGCGAAGAACTCTTGCTTCTGGAGGCGGAGCGGCCTCCGTCCAGGCGATCAACCATGACTGCTGCGGCTTCGAGGCGAGCCTTGGCGAGGTTGATATCAGGGGTAGCTTGAAACCCCTCGAAGACGCTAACCGCGAACAGGATGTTAGCCGCAGGCGACTTGAATATGCCTTCTTTGTCGAACTCCCCGTTGAGATTTTTCATCCAAACGTGGCGACGCCTGAGGGCACGGTTGCGGTTTTGCTCGATACGGAGCTCTCGGTCTCCGTCTGTTTCTCCGTTGACGGTTGGAGCATCGTCAGAGACAACTTCATCGTCGCTGTTGTCGTTAAGGATGACACAGGACTGACGGCCGGGGTTGTTAGACCCGGTTCGTCTGTTATCCGCGATAACAGAAAGTTTTCTACCTTCCTAGAAGGGAAGCAGAGGGAGAATATCCCGTACCATGGAGGGTACGTTTGCTTCGTGGAGAGCAACAACAGGATCCATGTCAGGCCAATGGACGATAACCCCCGAGGGAGTTGTGGTCATGACAAGATCTGTGTTGGCCTGGCGAGGTTGATGAGGCTTCTTCGTCAGATGCTTTTGCTAGGTTGCGGCTGAATTTGTTAACCCGAAGGGAAACTGAGGCGCGCGCGATCTACGCGGTGAAGTCTTCGTCCCACGGGAACTGGAATTGGGGTTCCTGGGTGCCCGTGGGGTTGTTGTCACGGTCCTGATCGTTGAACCCTGGTGGAAGTCAGAGGTGATCTGGAGTCCGCCAGGGAGTCGTGGACACGTGGATCGATCCTGCCGCTTGACAGGGGCCGGGTCGACGTGGTTGGCCCGAGCTTGAATCTGCTTCGGGCGCCATGTACTCCTCCGAGTAGGATACGATCCGAAGATCGTGTCGGAATTTGGAGTTTTCCGCGATCCTCGCGGCGTGATCTGTTGGAGCTTGCCGTCCTGGTTTGCGATGCAAAGCCAGGAACCGAAGATGAACGTAGCGCCTGCTTCGAACTTGGTGACGATGGAGGCGCTGAAGGATGCCATCGACTCTTTAATGAGTTCTCGACGAGTAGTATCCCACGGACGGCGCCAAAGTGTCGGCGAGTTATGCTGACTAGGTTCTCGAGGGGATGCCCCGAGAGAAGGGTTTAGGGAGAAGTCGTCGAGAATCTAGAGCCGAAGGTGACAAGAGACGATTTTAGACAGGTTCAGGCCGCAATGTGCGTAATACCCTACGTCCTGTATGATGTGTCTTGTATAGATGAGATGCGATGAATGGGGTCCCTATCTCCCCTTATATATGCCAGGGGATAGGGTTACATGGAAACCGTATAAGGTTAGGAAACTTTTACAAGTTTATCTCTAATTTCCTAATACAGCTTATTCTAACCGACTAGGACTAATCCTTGTCTTGTACGTCAAGTCTTGTACTTGGGCCGGCCCATAGGATGGCCCGCCAGGGTTGTTCGGTCTATTAGGACTCTACACCCACGGAGGACATCTTTTTATTTTGTTTACTTGCCTACTATGATGAATTCACACTTTTGTTGTAGTTTCTATTTTGGACAAGATCCATTTTGGTCGCACTTTACTTATTAATGCTTATTTGATAGAAACTAATAGTCGTTGCAGATCTCCGGAACTAAAACCTTACAGCCATTCAATTCTTGTAGCTAGCTTAGAAATATTTTTGTTTACCTCTATGTTTTTTACTACATATGAGAAGTGCTTTTGACTATATCTCAGCTTTCTGAAAATGTCCAAGAATTATGTAAAAGTTAATTTATTGTTTGTCTTATTACACAGGTAGGGACCTTTAGCCCATCCGTTGGAATGAAAACTTCGGAGGAAAAACTGAGCAAGACCATCATGCTTGGAATAGTGGACCATCAAGTTTGTTATAGTGGATCATGAATCTTGTATTGTAAAATTAAAACCTTTGGATTGCTGAATGTTGATTCCATGGAATCCATGCTTTTGTTCCTATTCGTCTTGCTTGAATTCATTTTTAAAATTAAAATATGAATTAAATTTAAATCCTCTATTTGAATTCAAATTCAAAATACAGAAGCTGCTCAAACAGCCAAATTAAAAAGACACGATCCTAGGGAAACTAATTTTCTACGTAGGAGAAGCTGCCATGTGAGCATGTTTCCGAGGACTCTCCTATGACTCCAATACTCTAGGAAATAAGGCTTTCCCTAGGATAAACCATAGGGCATTTTCTATTTCCTATCGAAACTATCCCTAGGAGCATTCCCTACCAAAATCCCTGGGGAAACATAGTCCATATTGTAATTTGGACATTTCCCTAGTAGTGCAAGCCACAGGACCCAATGATGTGCTCAAGGGGATTTTTCCAAGATTTATTTTTTTCTTTTAATAATTTTCTAATCTGATTACGCGAAAGAATGGTGGTATAAGTTTTTCTTAATAATGATGTTATATTGTTTCATATATCCTTCCTATGTAGACCATTTTGAATTGTTTTAAAGTTTTTTTCACTGACCATCCACCTGTAACCGTGCAATCTTGGACCCTACTTGCCCTGTCCACCCCCACATGGACTTGTCATTTGTGTTGAATGCTTTGAACTTGTGTAGTTGTGTTTGTCCATCGTCGTTGGACCCATATTCTCCTAATGTGTTGTGAGATAATTTTCTTTTTCATCAACGAAAATATCTTAGAAAGCTAGCAACCCAAATGTGGCTTTGAGGATATCATTAAACTTGTTCATGAAAATATTGCCAATAATCATAGGCTTGTTACCATTTCCATATAAAAGAATTTTTTGTATGTCATATAGTAAAGACTAAAGACCTTGTTACATCCAAAGCTCAATACAATTAAGAAAATTGTTAATTATTTATGATAGGCCGCGTATAGGTGGAAACCAACCTCTCCGTGGAAACTATGTAAACTTCAGTTTATGCCACATGATGTTGATCCAAGGGGTGCTCTGGGGAGGTGGTAGGGGTAATTTGCTAAAGCAACTCTAATCACCCTTTGCAAATCACTCCCCCAACCTTGCAAATCATCCCCCATCTTTCCTGAGCGTCCCCTTGGATCAACATCATGCGGTCGAGATTGAAGTTTACATAGTTTCCATGAAGTGGTTGGTTTCCACATGATATGTTCCCATTATATAATGCCATGTTGTGTTATTAAGAAAGATATACATAAATAGACTAGAGTATGTATATCGTCTCTATTTTCTCATTTTTTTACTCTTTATGATATGATATTCTACTTTGAGTCTGGCCATCACCTTTTTGTGATTAAAACTAAGAATGTCATAGAAGGTTTCCTGTGATAAATTTTTGTATATTTTTTTCAGAAAATTGTATATTCAGTTTTGATATTTTAGATGTGTTCAACATATAAACATGTTTGACTGGATGGACTCGAGACGACCACAAGGTATGAGGGCAACGATAGTAAATGGTGGCTGATTTGAGCTGGCTACTAGGACTGATGCTTGTTCTAAGACCATAATGTTGCATAGGCCATTGAGCAAAACCTAGGCTCTAGGATAGAAATTTTTAGATTTAATTGGGAAATATGACCAGTTTTGACAAGTGCGGCTGTAGTTCAATGCAAGAAAAATAGTAATTTGTTAAATTTGTGTTATGGTCCATGTGCATAAATTTTTCATCTATTATGGCCGTATTTGGATTGTTGGGGTAAATATTTGCTTGAAGACAAATGTTTTGTTCCTTCCACATTTATACTTAACAAATTTGCCCCTTAGGGACGTTTGGATTGAGGGGTAAATTTTCCCTTAGCATTTAAGAGATTATTGTTGTGCGGGGAGAGAGAGCCTAATTGACCATTCTTTGTGGTCCCCACCACAAAGTTGCTCTAAATTTAACACTTTTGAGGGGCAAATGAAATTAGAAGGGTCAAATATTTGCCCCTACATGTTTGGCACTTTTGAGGTTAATTTAGGGCAAATTTGCCCATTAACCCTATTTACCTCTCCATGCAAACATATTCCTATTTATACTGCTAGAGAAATCCTTGATTCCTCTGTAGTTGCGTCCGTAGTTTTTTTTTTCTTTTTCCATTTCTGGTTTTTCTTTTTTGGAAAAGTGTAGGTTACCCCCTTAAACTCTTACACAAGAGTAGATTACCCCCATGAACTATTAAATAGTGTATTTTTAACCTTAAACTCTCAAAACCGTGCAGAGTATAACCCCTGCTAAGCCGTAAGACCAATTAATCTTGCTTTGTGTCTCGAAGACGTGGACACAATAGTTCTTTGTTGGTCAGATAATACCAATCGATTACTATCCGTTCTAGCTAATCATGTGTGTACTTGCCTCCCTCCCTTTCTCCTCTCTGGAACAACTACACGGATCCGAGTTTGTGGAGGCAGAAATGGAAGAGATCAGTGATCAGTCGAAGGCTACGAAGAGCACGGTAATTTTTGGTGGACAGCCTGACCTCATCTAAGTTAGTCCGTCTCACTAATTTTTTGTTTGCAATTGGATGCAAGCAAATGAGCATGTGCAGGATATATAACAGATTATTCTTACAGATTTTCGCATGTTTTATGTGTTTTGTTATGCCTAGCATATAGGATAATTCCATCCAATATGTGTGTAATGCTTGATAGCCAGTCTTATTTGAGTGTTTGTGGTGCTGGAACTTTAGGCTCATTAGCCTATGTATGCGTCGCGAACCATTGGAAAAAAAAAGCAGTATTGAACCAGTCTTAAGGCCAACCAGGGGGTAATCTCCACGGTTTAGAAAGTTTAAGATTAAAAGTACACAATTTAAGAGTATAAGGGGGTAATCTACTCTTTTGTAAGAGTTTAGGGGTGTAATCTACACTTTTTCTTTCTTTTTCCCCTTTTTCTATTTCATTTGAAGTTATTACTACATCAATTCTAGGTCCTTTTTCTATGGTTGCAAAAAAAAGTTGCGAACCTACGGAGAGCTCTGTGTTCTTTGCCTACCGCGCGACGATGCGCAGAATTTACCGTAGTAAAAAAATAAGATTGGACATTCGCTCCACTTTCTATTTTTTTCTTCTTTCCATTTTCTATTTTTTATTTTCCCTTCGAATTTGTTGCTATACCAATTGTACGTCGTTTTTGTATGGTTGTAGGGAAATTTGCTAGCTTACGGAGACATCTATGTCCTTCGCCTACTGCGTGATGATACGTGAAATTTACCGTAGTATAAAAATAAGATGGAGCCTCTCCTCCGCTTTCTGCTCGGGAATTGCACTATGCCCCCTACAGGTCCCACGTAGATAGGTCTTTTGTATCATCAGTGCCTCACTACATCTGCCTCGTGATGAGATCGAGAAGTCTGTAGGCCAGCATGCCCTTGTATTGGGTCTTTGGTTTCCATGGGCTTAAAATTGGCCATTCCATATCAAATGTTTGCATGCTTTCTAGGATGATTAAATATAATTTAATTACAAAATAGTCCTATTTATATCCTACACTTTTTAAACAAGGCAAATCTATTAAGGTTAATTAACCCATGATTAACATATGCTCAACATAGCATGGGGTAATCGTGGCATAATTAGGCTTAAGAGATTCCTCTCTCGAAAATAGTGTAGGGCTTATGGAATTTACTATGTCATTGATCTATGTTTAATACTCCTAATTAGTATCAAACATAAGATGCGAATAGATTTATATATTTTAAGCCTCAGGAGAACCAACACCCTCTTACCTTACCTCTTTCTTTTATGTTCTTATCTCATCTCTTGTTGTCATAAAAAGGTGCAAGGCACGACCAACCCATCTTGTTTACCTATGGACGAAATGTCTATATTTATCAGTGGAGTTCTAAAGGAAAATAGTGAAAAGATGTCTATATTATTATATAACTAGTCTTTTACACTCCTTTGAGATATAATTAGTGCCACTGCACCTTGAAATAAGATGATTAGCGTGAAAGTTACGATAATGTTTTAGAGACTATTTGCACATAGTCGGGACATGTATTTGTACTTCAATGGTGTGTTGTTGTTGTTTCCATATTTCTTCCCATTTGCTTTTGTGTTTGCAATATATTATTTAAAAGAGCTATATAATTATTTATGATTTTGCTAAATAATATATGGCTATCCATTCTCATGAATAGCAACGTATCAAAACTAAGACACATACATTATACAAATATTATTATGTAAATAGATGTCTTTTACGGGCGCTGCCATCCTAGTGTTCTATATCCTACAAATACCAAATTACCATAGTTAACATGAAATTATCAAATACTCGCTGGATGCAGCTGTGCTGCTGACAGCCAGCACAGGCGAACAGCCATGCGAGGCCACAGGCCGAAGCCGAACTGGCCGGCACCACACAGGGGTCGGCAGTCGCCTTCTGCATCCACTACAGTGTCACGACATTGCTAATCCGCTCAAACCCCAGGGGCAGAACCGTAACCTCAGTTGGTCCACGCCCTCCTCAACAGTAGATCGACTCTTGCGCGCAAAGTGGGATCCAAGGACAAAGTCCCTTTTACCGTTCCCACCTCAGCACCTTCCCGTACACCCGGTCTTCGCACACCACATCCAGGCCCGCCATAGCTTTCCGACTGTTGTTGGGCCCCACTTGCCCCTCCCGTAGCGAGGCGTCCGAAGACGCGGTGCAGGCAGGCGGATTAGCAACGCGAAAAGGCACGTTATTTGAGAGGAAAAAAAGATGAGGAAAAAACACAAGCGAAAATCCCGTGCATGTGCACAGTGTCTATAGCCCAACACACTGGGCCCATATATCCTTTGCCACTGACACAGGGACCCATCGAAAGGAACTCCGTGAGGCCTTGGAACGCGCGGTGCACGGACCGCCGACGGCGAACGCCAAAAGTCGCGCTATTTAATTGGGGAAAAAGATAAAAAAAGTGAGAAATTTAGGAAGGGAACAAAAGCTCCGCTGCCTTGTCTGCAATGGCGTCTGGGGCTTTTCCCACGAGCGCCCCTCACTCGCTCTCCTCCCCAGGCCACTAGACGCCTCGCTCCGCAGCGCCGCCTGCTCCAACCCTAGCTCCCGCTCGAGCTCCGGTGATGGGGTCCTCGTCCTCCCCTTCGCCGCCGCCGCCGCCCATGATCGGGAGGGCCGGGAACCTCACCGTCTTCATCACGCCGCCGTCTCCCGCCAGCACGCCGCGGGGCACTTCGCGCACGCCGCCGCCCGAGTCCCCGCGCTCGGATTTCTCCACCCCGACCCCGCAGAGGGCGGCCCCGTCGCCTTCTCCCTCGCCCTCGCCGCGCAAGCCCGCGAGCCCGGCCGCGGCGGCGCCCGCGGTGGTGTTCACTCCGCCCCCGCCGCCGGCTCCTGTGAAGGTCGCGCCGCCGCCGGTGCAGGTGCCGCCGCCGCAGTATGAGAAGGCGTCCTCCGGGGGCAAGCACGACGGATCGGCGTTCGGCTTCTTCTGGGACGCCGTCGCGCGTGTCCAAGAAGGTGAGTGAAGCGCATTTCGTGATATTGGTGGATTTTTTTTTCTCGGGAGATTTTAGATACCAATGCCCGGATTCTCTCGCTGCTGTGGTTGCAGCGCACGCGAGTCTCGACGAGTACGTGGCGAACTGGTTCGGCTTGGATCAGTCCAAGTACCAGTGGGCGCTTAACGACTACTACGAGGCTACTGGCAAGGTGAGGGCTCTTCGATTTCTCCTCTGCAGTGCATTTCCGGTTTAATTTCGGTTGGATTCCCCTTCGATCCATGTCGTTTTGTTTGATTTGCGCAAATTGGCACTCTGATCTGGATCTAGACCTGTGATAAGTTACTGTTCTGCGACGATATCTAATGGGGGATGGAGCATTTGATGTTTGTGTGGTGGTCGATGTTTGTTGTTACGATGCGTGTGCTGTGGCCTTTCCTGTAGATAGCCTCGTGAGCTCTATGTACGTGCTAGACTTGGAGCTGTCCCTACGACCTTTTGCCTTCATGAAAGGGCGGATGAGTGTCTTCTCGCGTGATAGATTCTTGGAGTGTCTTGTGTGAGTGTTAGGTGTTGTTTGGGCCCAAAAAGGCTTTTGTGTTGGAGAATATATGCAAAGGGTGTCTACTACATGGTTACGGTGGTGGTGCTTGTTCAGCAAAGCTCTAGTCAATCCCCATCTTGCAATATCTGTAAAAGATGAACCAGAGGTAGGCCTAAAACACAAGGCAGGAATAGATGCCTAATTACTCTTTATTTACCAACTATAAGAATGATGGGAAATTATGTTGGACTACTAGAAAGTATGATGTAGAATTGTCATATTGTCTAGAGTGGCCTACTTTGAAGCTTTCAAAAAGTTGTTCCCCGGTTTCAACTTTTGTGCACTGGCTGCTTTTGTTAACTATTGTCTCTCGACACACACAAGTGCACTACATGATGAACTCTTAACAACTATGGTGTCAGTAGAGTGGGTAGCACAAAGTCATTTTGGACACAAAAATGTTTGCATTCTTGGGAACACCCCTGCCACCAATATTGGTGTTATAGTTATTGTTTCCCTTTAAGCATATCTGCTACTCCCTCCGTCCCAAATTGTAAGTCATTCCAAGATTCTTGGAGAGTCAAACTATCTCAAGTTTGAACAAATTTATATAACAAAGTACTAAGATTTATGATACCAAATAAGTACCATTAGCTTCTTTGTTAAGTATATTTTTAGATTATATCTATTTAGTTTCATAAATTTTTGTGATTTACTATATAATTTTGGTCAAACCTAAAAAGAGTTTGACTCTCCAAGAATCTTGGAATGACTTACAATTTGGGACGGAGGAAGTACTAACACAGGCTCCAAAATTTGCAACTAAGGGATTTGTGACTTAGCAGTGTCCATGATGTGGAAATTGTGCAAATTATAAACATGTGTTACAGCTTTATATGCTTTTCTTGTGAATTTTAAATTAAGATAACTTTGTAGAACTGAAACTGCATGCTGAGTAAATTCACTCAACCCCTCCTATATGTACTGAATAGATCTGCTAGATTGTGATGGTATCTACTATCTAGGGGTATGTTATTGATCGCACTCATTACACAATATAGGCTCCAGCGTGACTGTTTAATGTTTGCATTGAACTTAGGATGTGTTTGGTTGGTTGAATCATTTGATTCATGTATGGAATGGTACAAAATAATAATGATTCTTTTGTTTGGTTGGGTGAATTGTACCAACTCATCCAGGATAAAATCATCCCACCTAATACATTGTTGTACTACCTAAAGTGAACCAAGTGGTTCAAGCAAATTGGTTGAATCATTCCATCCAGGATCATCCATTCATGCATCATGTGATAGATTGAAATGCTTAGTGATAATTACTTGTTATTACATAAATTTGTTTTGCCCCCCCCCCCCCCTTCTCTCTCTCTCTCTATTTCATGGATTTGAAATAATATAAACAAGCAGACTGTTATATTGATACTGTCTAGAATCTGCCAAGATATAAAAGAATAGTATGTGCTATTTCTCTATTACAACACTATAACATAAGCATGGCAATGACCACACAAATCCATATGGCTGCTGCACTGGGATTAAGCTTTCACTTAGGGAATGGTGATGAGCTCACTAAGCCGCTCATTTATCTTTCTTGGTATTCACCTGTTTTGTAACTAAATTTGTTTGAACGCGACAATTAAGCTGATGTTTTATGCGAGTTCCGTTCTTTGTTCCAGCTGTAGAACCTGATGATGAAAGTGTTCTTCATCATACCTGCATATGTGTGCAGTGTTGTAGAGTATTTTTATCTCTTGATGGAGGTGGCTCATATTTGCACCGCTGATGTTAACCCTCTAATTTAACAAATAGTTAACATGATATGTCATAATTCTAGTGTATAACTGATTAACCGTTACATCTTTTCACAACTCTTTTGCAGGAAGTGGATTGTGTAAAAGTTGGCAAGCTGAAGGAACTTACTACAACTAAAGTGCAGAAAGTCTGAAAGGTAATAACTTCACACAATAAAAACAGAACCACCTTTTCCCCCCTCACACCAATCTTACTCGTCACTTATATTTTATCTGTCCGGCTTGGCAGCAACTTCGTTTTGCATTGGAGATGTGTAGCTAGCAGCGTATCTATGGAGAAGTATGTTCCATTTGTTACATTTTGGTGGGGGCCTGAGGTGGTCGTCTCAACTGTCGAAAGACGTCCCCCCAATTGTACGGTCTCCACTACGCCCACCAGGCATCTGGAGAGCGCAGTTGAAACAAGCAGGGGGGACTGAAGCTGAAGTCGTTTTGTTCTGCCGTTCAGGATCTGCTGTAATCGTAAGGTTATGTCAAAACACAAAATCGGTCGTGTTTGAAATGGCTAATAGTATTTCTATGCTGCCGTGTTGCCAACCGCTATGGCCGCATGTTTTTTATGGCTATTAAGTAGCGATGACATTCCTATGACGTGCTGTGACATCACTGACATGCGATGCAACGCGCGCTGTAAATCTTCCATCGTCATTTATATATGGTGGGCGCGCTGCTGCTCATGATCGTACACCGCGTTCCTTGTCGCCTGTATCGATAATTGGACTGGCAGAGCGGCTGTCTGTTAGGCAAGCCCAACGCTCCACGGTGTCCAGTAGCCCCATCCTCCACATATGCATATGATTCCATGTCACACCAAATGAGTGCTCTGCAGGTTGTCAGAGTTACTTGCAGAAGTACCGAGCGCTTGGCCTGACAGGAAGCAAAGCTACCCGTGGAGATGCGTTGGGGTAAATGGGACTCTGTACTGCTACTGAAAAAGGTAAAAGTGAAAGCGACACTCAAGCCACAGACTATATGCTTGCGTTGTGAAGATAGTTGCTCTCAAATACGTGGCCATAGTCTTGCGATAGTTGCTCTCAAATACGTGACCAATAACTTTTGGCCCAGGCATACACTCTTGTAGCTGCGTTGGGTTTGGCCTTAGGGCACCCGGAATGGTGCGTTACTTATGAGTAAGCCACATCAGCATTTCAGGATAAACAAATGGAGAGAGAGGATGATGTCGCTGCAGGTAGCGATATGCGATAGCACAGATTCCCGTATGAAGTGGGTCCTACATGTGAGTCTGTCCATCTCCACGTCTCTCTCTTTTTTTTGAAGCATGTTCTGTGTGTGAGTAGGGATAGCAATGAGTTGGGTTCGGATCGGATATCCGCGGATTTAGGGTTTTGGTTTGAGTTCTATTTTCTGTTGATGGATTTGTGGGTTCGGATACACGAACTACGGGTTTGGGTCGGATTCTAAATTTCACCTGTGGAGCTCCATTGGAGCCTTGAAACATTCAGCCCACAAAAGCTCACCTAATAACCCTAAGGGTGTTCAGATAGTTGAAAAAACACTGTAGCTTTAGAAAAAACAATGTAGCATTCTATAAGAAACGTGTTTTTGTGAGAGAGGAATAGTAAAAAGTTGAAATAAATAGTAAAAAGTTGGAATGAATAGTGGAAAGTTGGGGATTCTGAACAGGTCCTACGTAGAAATCCATTCCCCTGCCCCATGCGCCTCCAGTCCTCCACTGGGCACGCCGCCGCCACCACCCGACCCGATCGAGCGAGTCGCGGTCTCGCTCGTGGTCGCGGAGGCGGAGGCCCTCGCGGCCGTCGCGCGGTTGCACAGCGCCATCGCCGCTGTCTCTCCTCGCGTCCGCACAGCGCCGCCGCCGCTCTGCACGACTGCGCCTCTCCCTGGACCGTCCACGCCTCCGCGAGATGCCTAGATCGCCAAGACGGCTCCTCGACGGCCTCCACCACCAGACGGCTCCTCGACGACCTCACCGGCCTCCAGTCCACGACGAGCCGACGAGCGACGACCTCACCGACCTCAGCACCTCACCCGACGAATCCAGAAGGCCAAGACATTGGAGGTACGGAACCTTTCCTGAACTCGAATTTCATGCATGTGAGATTCTGAGCATGTCAAACTAGTAGAGTCTCATCCAATGCATTTGTCAGGAAGTGTGCAATGTTGACTGCTGGGTCTCAAGCAGCTGTTGGGTCTCATTCTATGGATTGTCGATCTGCAACACCTGCATCCAATTCAGCAGCACCGGCTTCCAATCCAGCAGCACAACCATCTGAAACCGTAGTGATCGAAGATGATGTTCCAGTTGGTACTAAGAGGAAGCTGAGATCTGATGTGTGGAAAGAGTTTGATTTGATTGACGTAAATGGGGTTCCAAAGGAAAAATGTCACTGGTACAAGAAACATTTATGTGGGCAGACAAAAAATGGTACTACTCACTTAAAAAATCACCTTGCTATATGTCAGGATAGAGCTACTAGAAAAGGTTTAACACAGTCCACTCTTAAATTATCTGCAAACTCACAAGATGGCAAAGTGACATTAGAGAAGTATGTGTTTGATCAAGATGTCTCTTGGAAAGAACTTGCTTTAATGATTATTGTCCATGAGTATCCTCTTTCTATGGTAGATAATGTTGGATTTCGCAAGTTTTGTGCTGCGTTGCACCAAGCATTCAAGGTAGTGTCTAGAAACACAATTAGGAATGATATATTTGATATGTATAAGTGCAGAAGCAATCTATGGTTAATTATATCAAGAAATTGAGTTCTCATGTTGCTGTTACTATGGACTTGTGGACAGCAAACCACCAGAGGAAAGGTTACATGGCTATTACAACCCATTTTCTAGATGATGATTGGAAGCTAAAAAGTTTTCTTATCAGGTAACAATAATCTGCAGCATATCTATAAGCATATTTGTGTTATTCAATCCTTACCATCTTTGGTGTTTTACTTATGGCTATTATATTGTTGTAGGTTTATTTATGTTCCAGCACCACACACTGCAGATGTTATAACTGATGTTCTTCATGAAGTTCTCCTTGATTGGCATATTGAGAGGAATCTGTCCACTATAACTCTTGACAAGTGTAGTGTGAATGATAATCTCATGAAGAATATGGTTGGAATCAGTGGTGATGATCTTAGAAAGAATAAGGCTGCTATGGAATGCAAGTTACCACTAAACTCTTGTATGTTGAAGGGTAAATTCATTCATATGCGTTGTGCTGCACATATTTTAAACTTGATTGTGAAAGATGGTATGAGTGTCATGGAGAAGGGATGAGAGTGTGCGTGATAGTGTCGTGTACTGGTCGGCCACTCCTAAAAGACATGAGAAGTTTGAGAAAATGGCAGCACAAAGGAAAGGAAAATATGAACTTAGAATTGCTCTTGATTGTAAAACTTGATGGAACTCTACTTATCTAATGCTTAGCACTGCATTAGCATACAAAGATGTTTTTGAGCGACTTGCTTCTCGTGCTCCATCTAGTCCAACTGAAGATGATTGGAAGTTTGCCCAAGAACTTTGTGATAGGTTACAGATGTTCTATGATGTAACTGAGCTACTGTCTGGTACTAAATTTGTCACAACCAACCTTTTCTTCCTTGAAATCTGCACCATCTTTTTGGAAATTAGGGAGTGGCAAAGCAGTGATAATCCTAAGGTAGAAGAAATGTGTATTAAAATGAAAGAGAAATTCAACAAGTATTGGTCAGATGTGCATGGTTTGATGGTTGCTGCTGCTGTCCTAGATCCTAGGTACAAATTGTCTGTTGAATGCTCTTTTCCTCCAAATTCATGGGTTTGAAAGTGTTGCTATGGAAGCTGTCAACAAAGTGAAAGACTTGTTGTACAATCTGGTTTTGGAATACCAAGATTCTATTGAAAATGTTGCCACAACAGATGATGCTCAAACTAGATCTAGTGCTCCTACTCGAAAAGATGGTAAGGATTGGATTGGCACTTTTGATGCGTGCATGTCCAAGCAGCCAGTTATGACCTCAACTTATGTGAGAACAGAGTTAGATTTGTACTTGGAAGAACCACTCTTGCCTAGGACACAAGAGTTGGATATTGTTCAGTGGTGGCAACTTTGTAGGGCTGAAATACCCAACATTACGAAAAATTACACGTGATGTCCTTGCTATTCTTGTGACAACTGTGGCATCCGAGTCAGCTTTTAGCACAAGTGGGAGAATAATTAGTCCACATCGCAGTAGACTTGCACCTTCAATGGTAGAAGCACTTATGTGCATGCAAGCATGGTCTCATGCCGATATGTTGGGTAACAACAATTTCTACAAGTGTGTGGTCTTCAATTCTTGATTCTGTATAACCTATAAAACTAATTTGAGAATATAATGCAGCGTGTCAGTCCACTTTTGTTGGTGTTTTGAGAAATGGATGAGGATGATTCCACAATAATCGATGAATGATGAATGATGAACTCATCAAGTCAAGAATCAAGATAAGTTCCCCAAGTTGTCTACCTAAATTTGTTCAAAAAAAACTGTCAAAGTGTCAAGTAGTATGAATGTTACTGTTGTTGTATGTCGAATTCCTATCTAGATATTTTTCTTGAAATATTGTTGTATGTCGAATTCTTATTTTTACTGTCGCTATCCTTCTTGAATGCTGATTTTAATATGATATTGTTGAGTTTTGGGTAATCCGTGGGTTTTGGTTAATCCGTGGGTTTGGGTTTGGGCACAGATTTTCACCGGAATAGGAGTTCGGGTCGGATTTAGGTTTATGTTCGGGTTTTGGGTTTGGGCGCCTAGACACTCAACCCGATCCGAACCCGACCCATTGCCATCCCTATTTGTGAGAGGAATGAATAGGAAAGTTGAAAGGAATTGAAGGGGAACTTTTCGGGGAAACATGTTTTCTGGAGAGATGAATAGTAAAGTCCAAAAAAAACTTTTTAGTCTAAACACGGCATACGAATGCCGGGTTTTTGCAGAGCCGAGCCCAGGTCACCCGTAGTGCCTGTGCAAATCAAAATTGATGTTGCAAATGTTAAATCGTCATCGATGCCAGATTTAAGAAATTTTCTGCAGCGTTGAGCATATAGGTTAGGTGGGGCCTTTTAGTGCATAAAAAGTAATTTAAAGTGGACTTCTCTCCACCATTTCTTTCAACTCCCTAGGACAGAGCAGGTCAAGCAGTATTGGCTGTAGAAAATAATTATCTATACCTATTTGTACTTCTAAAGCAAGTAACATTTATGTCCACTTTTTGGTATGTCCTGACATGTAGGGCCCGCCTATCAGCTCATGTTTCTTGTGTCTCTGTCAAAACAAGCCCACAGGGTCGTGGGCCGCTATAGTACACGCCTCCGCCTACTTCAACAACCTAGCCCTCTTTGTATCTGTAGTCAGCGGCCCACCTATCAGCTCATGTTTCTTGTGTCTTATTCAAAACAAGTCCACAGGGTCGTGGGCCGCTAGTACACGCCTCCGCCTACTTCAACAACCTAGCCCTCTTTGTATCTGTAGTCAGCATGCCCAGGCAATGCGGTTTATAAGCACATCTCTCGCTGCATTCGCTGGCGAGGTGGGACTAAAGTCCTGCCAAGCTCCACCTGATGGGAGATAGGGAGATAGAATGTACACCATGGCCACAACGATGAGGAACATCCACATGCTAGCAGCCTCCAAACACGACGACATGCAAACGACCACCTCCAATACGACCACTAGCTACTTGAACAATAGAAAGGTGCTACCTTGACCACCGAGGCCGCCACCACAAGGCTCCGGATGACTGGTGGGCCTGAAAAGGCATGAGCTTCTACGACGGCAACCACAACGACGGAGTCAAGGAATCACCGACCATGCAGGGAGCCTCACCGTCGACTTGTTCGGCCTCCAAGCGCCCACCAAAGGGTGTCGTGATGCCGAGCTTCCGCCACAACCATCCTTAGACCCGAAACGCAGATCCAGAAGCCCCCGGCCTCCCATGGCATGCTGGGAGCAACCTACAGGGCCAAGGCCACCTGACAAGACTCCCAGCAGGCAGGGGCCGCCGCCTTGATGGCCACACCAGATCCATCACGGCATGGGGAAGGGCCAGAGCACCAGGGCAAGGTCGAGCCCTGCCGGCGAGGGAGGGGGGGCAGCGTTTGACGACCAATGTGGCCCACCGAGGAGGTTGGCCAGGAGGCCAAGGCCGGCGCCAGGAAGGGTCGGCGCATATCCACCTCAGAGCGGAGTGGCTGGGGCACAAGAGACTCATGAGGCATGTGGATGTCCATATTTCCACCATATTTTCAGCTGGCTGTGGAAGTCCTTGTTACCCAAAGCACAAAGTTTTCTTTTGGTTACTCCTGCAGGATTTGCTCAGTACAAGTGACATTTTCAGAAGAAAGAACATGACATTGCCCTCTATAACTGTGTGCATTGTCCCAATGCAGGTATTGATCAGACTTTGAAATACTTGTTTCTAGACTATAATTTTGCTAGAACTCGTTAGCAAATTCTAAATCTGAATATTTAGGATAACAATGATCCCTTCTAAACTTTGTCAAGTTTTAAACAATAGATGGCGGTGCCTTTCTGTATGGAACTTGTCATCATGATGTGCTGGACTATTTGGATGTCTCGGAATGACCTGTTATTCAAGAATATTGCTCGAAAGTCGGATAACAGTAAGATGTTTCTTCAAGAGAAGGTTTGCTCTGATGTTGGGCAAAGAAAGTGTACTTTCCCGATATAGAACAATAGCTAAATGATCTGCATTAGCTACCTCCTTCTCTGTTGGTACATATTCTCTTGTAAAATTTTCTTTTGACATAATTAAAATATAATCAGAAACCCCTCCCATTTCGTAAAAATGAGAGAGAACTAAAGTTTAGTTAGCTAAAACCTAGTTCACCAAATTAATCATGATTTGGATCCATGGACTGACTAAAAGAAGTTGGCATACATAAAAAACATCCAATATATTTTAGCTTATTGGGATATAGAATGGATAGAATTGGACGTGGCTACTATTTTCAATTGGGGTCTTTAGTGCACCTTATGTTATCATGTTTAGATTGTTTGGGTAGTTTAGGATTAAACTTTAGCTTACTAAAAATTACTTTGTAAATGTAAAACAAGGCCTTAGATCCTACCACATACGAGCACTAGTAGGAGCATCATCTGTAATTATGCTATTTTGGTGCGACCATGTTGCGTAACACCATAACATTTATTTTCGTAATGAGTACAATGCACCAGTGATACTCAAATTTGCCATACTCGTGCTAGTCCCCAAACTTATAAAATGCACATTGGGCTCCCTAAAGTTAGCATCAAGTGTCATTCTAGTCCTTGAACGTGCAAATTGCATATTTGACTCCCTAAACTTAGCTTCAGGTGTCGTCCCGGTCCCTAAACACTAGTACAGAACAGGCATATAGTAACATCAACTTGTGTTACAATAGGTCGATAAAAGTGTTACTAAGCCTTTTTGTAACACATCTTTTTAGTGTTCCTAAGCTTGATGTTACTTTAGTCAATTCTGTTGGAACACAAGATATGTGTTCTTTTACATGTAAAAAAAGTGTTACTATTTTGTAACACAATTTTTGGTGTAATGGAGCATATGGCAAGTGTTACAATGATTTTTTTCTGTAACATTTTTTTTATTCTTAGTAACACTTTTACATCTTCTAGTAACATTTGTGTGGATGCATTTTTTTAGTTCTAGTTACACCTCTAGGAACATATGGTTTGTAACACATGCTTTACCTACAGTAACACATCACAAAAATTGGCATATAGTATTATATACTTGCATGTTGGGCATATAATATTGACATGTGATTTTCTAATGGAACAAAACACAATGCACAATCACACAGAAAACCACAAATTTCAATAATCACATGAAGTCGCATTGATGGTAGGAAGGAAAAATAGTTCTTGTTCACATTGTGTAGCAGTATATTTACACAGCATCCTAGAAAACAAATATACAAATAACAGTGAATAGTAGAAGTTTGTACTACAAGAACTAAAATGCAAACATAAACATGCAGTCTTCTTGAATCTCTTGTTGACCGTGCATCCAAATATAAGAATTCAAGCGTTGATCATTTCAACCTGCATATATAAAAAAACTAGTTGTAACATTGATCATTTCAACTTGGCTTGAGAAAGCTAGTTGTAGCATAACATATTCGAAAAGCTAGTGATAACATACACAAACCGAAGGCCAGGCAATTGGAGTTCCTTTGGCATGGGCATCACCAATGGTTTTGTAGCCAGCTATGGGCCTTACTAATGGCTCATTTTTTCAATAGGATGATTGATACGCACTTTGTAGAATTGTTTTCCTATCTCAACTCCACCAACATCTGCTTTTGGACTGGAGCTCAAAATGGTTGCATAGGCCACAGTTGCCTTATTTCGATAGTTTGCAGTCTTAAGAAGCACTGTGGATCCAACCTGCACAAAATTAACATTATCACCCACTCACTAACATGCAGCAGTAGTTGAATAAAGATGAATAATCAAAACAATAACCCTTTGTGTTTTCTCACCTTAATTGGAACAGGCTGCACATATTTTGAACGCTTAGATCTTGCAGCCTTATCATGAGCTGCAACTTGATCTGCCATTGTAGCATCCTGGAGCACTACTTGCTGATTCTTAGTCATTTGAAATAAGATATGAAATCATATGCTAAAGCATGCATTGTTTTATGGAAAAATATTGCTTTAGTGAATGGAGAAGTAATATTATTACCTTTTTTTTTGTTTCTTATTCTATCTTCACTTGCATTCTGTGTAGATAAACCAAACTGTCGCAGGGAAGCCAATAATTAATATTCTAGAATGAATGAAACAATGTGTGGTTAATATATCATTTTGCAATGCCTCAGCAGGGAGTGGTGTACCTCCTTTTGTCCACAATAATCATTAGTAGAGCACTCTGGGGATGATGACTCTACTTCTTGATGGGGAAATTCGTTGTGATGAGCATTGCCTTGACACTGGTTGCAACATATATTAAAAGATATAATCAACTAAGAGCACAGTTCTATCTAAATCACGAGCAACAACATTATAACCTTTACAGTTGGACAAAAATATAGATCATTTTTCATATTCACATCTATTTTGGTTATAGTAGTACATGGTCATGACTTGAAAGCTGAAAGTTGTGTGCTAGGAGGGTATTTATTACCAACTCATCCCTTTCTTTATGGAATGCATTTCCACGGTTTGGTTCAGAACATTGAACTCTCTTCAATTTCATAACAATGTTAATGCCAAGACAGATTATACTAGGTGAAAACATGAAAAACAAATTACCTTTCTGTTTGAATACACTGCATGATTCTGAATGTTGCCATGATCAGTTGATATGCAATTGGCCTACAAAAGGGTATAGACTTTGAGTATAATTTCGAAAAATAATGGGGGAACCAAGGACAGCTAATGGCCTAACACAAAATAAATAGTGAAACCATGATTACACATACACCTAGTAATATTTTTTGCAATGGTAAAAGCTATAGTTTTTGGCATATGCACAGAGCCTGAGATGCCTATGCAATTCAGCTGCAAGTCTGCAACCCACTAAATTTATTTAATGGTTCCACCATTGAAATACAAAGCTACAGATAATACTATGGTACCTTTGATGGTTCTTCATCCTTGTCAATACGTTTGTCTTGATTTCGTGCATGCTCTTTTAGTTGCTTTATTTCCTCCAACATATGAGTCTCTACATCAGATGATGATCCATCTATTGTAGCTATGTTAATGTCCTTGAAGTGACGTGTTGTTCGGCCATACACTTGATTTGGAACTGGAAGCAATCCCATGCCATGTACTTGTCCAGGTTTCTCTTTACCTAATACTTGCTGCAATGCATCACCTTCCCATGCAACTCTTCCCTCGCTATTTTGTGCTAATTCTGGTTGTTTATCTATGATATTTCCAACTGAACCTATAAGTGGAATGTACAGACATAATAGTTCAGTTAATGAAGCCATAAAAACATTATAGTTCCAAACTCTCTCTCTCTCTCTCTCTCTGTGTGTGTGTGCGGGTGTGTGTGTGTGTGTTGTTGCAGATACCATACCGTAGGATCAGTTGCCCCATTGAATCTTTCCGATGAGTTGCTAGGTAAACCGTTGCTCTGTGTGGTGGTCTTTTGTAGGATCAGCTTGTCTCTAAAAATAGGCCAATAATAGAATTATTAGAAAAAATAGAGACATGTATTTAGACAACAAAAAGGGCTCACCAAGTCCTCAAACCAACGAGCAAAACTCTTTGTACCCCCTGTGTGCGTTGTCTTCTTCATTTTACGGCTTGTTTGTTTTTCTCACTAAGATTCTGTAGTATGTAGTGCAGTAAGTTTACAAATGTTGAGCAGTTATATTAAGAAAATAGAATAGCACAAATAACGGTTAACTTTACCAACTTTTCCTTCGGACTTCCAATATCTTATAATGCCTTTCCATTGATCTTCATCAATGTCACTTGGACAGAGTTTGTACAAAGTTGATCTTTTCTTCTTTGGATTAAATAGGTTCTTTTTTAGTGTTGCCTTGTACTTCCTCCAATCTCTTCCAATTGATTTTAGTATCCATTTCTCACACGAGCGAGGATACAAAAACTTTGTCTAGAATCAGATTAAGGTAATGAGTTTAGCTATTTCAATAATTTGTCAAAAACCAGATAAGTGTCAAATACCTGAATACATTGAAGTATAGTTTCAGCACTATCCTTCTTGACCTTTCTCCAATCATTGACATCTATAGGACAATACCCACCATTTCTTGCTATGGTCCCTAAAAATTGGCCCAAAAGACCACCTTCTTTCCCAATAGGTTGGCCAAGCTGATTGCACTTCACTACTATTCTTTTGTGTTCGGGTAGATTCCAAACATGTGTCAAAACTGTTTTCTTCCTAATAGTTACTTCGTCCCCGTCAACTACAAAATGTAAGATGACATTAATATTTCAGTCCACATGTATTAGATTATTCCAAATACATCTATACCTGGTGCTTCATCGATTTCATTGTCATGCTGTTGGTCAATTTCATCAGCATATTGTGCTTCAGTGTGAATAACATTTAGGTGCTGCTTCTTCTTTGTACCTTTTTTCCCTGTGAAAAATGTGAGGAAATGAAAAAAATTATGAGGTAACTAATGCCTACAATTAAGTATACTGCAATGGTTGCATTTAATAAAAATCATAACTACAATCTGGTTTTAAATGAATTATGCTACTCTTGGATGAACAACATATTAATTTTGAATGAGATGACAGGTAAAAAAAATAAATGCTAAAACATACACAGAGAACACATTGCAGCAGCATCATATTACCTTTAGTTTTATTTCTTGCAGATTTGTTTGGTTCTTTGTTGGACTTGTAGGTGACATAACAGCAATTCTTTGCCTGGTCACAAATAAGCTGACCTTCTTCCTGCTCTCATTTTCTTGAAGCATTTGCATCACATCAGTATCCCATTGTATTGCAACCAGAGTTTCCCTTGTCTTATAGTATAGGTAGTCAACTGAGTTGAACCCATATTCCTCGATCAACGAAATTAAGTTGAAAAAACATATCTCATCTCTATCCATTTCCCTCTGCACATATTCCTGTCCTTGAGTTGCCCTGTCGCATTGAAGATCTATTGTCCAAATATCCGCAGCCATGTATCACAATCTAAATAAAATTAAGCACCAGAAGAAGATGATATGGTCAGCAAAACTAAAAGTAAAATTGAGTATTGTTTGAAATTGTTATCTAAACCTGGAGTTTTAAAATTTTAAAGTACTACAGTTCAGGTTGTGACCCATTCTCTCCTAATGCAAGACAATATTTATTCATCTCCCTTCATGAATTTAAATAAAAAATAATTGATATCTTAGGGAAGGATAATAACAGTATCAAACATATAAGCAGTATTAAATGAATCATCTATATGTAATCCTAGACATCCAAATGTAATGGCACCATGCTGCAGGGTCTAGTCGATTTATTTCCAGTGTCTATCATGATTGGCAAACAAAGGCTTGGTTTTTTACAGCTAAAAGAAAGAATGCACTACACTGGACAGAGATAAAAAAAAAGGCAACACCAGAACAAGTCCTTCGGATTTAGTGTGTTTAGCAATATCTAAACAAATGTAAAAAGCATGGTAACTGCAATTTTAGAATCAGATATCTTCGTCGTGGTCTGAATCCAAACTGCTAGGGTTATACGCAGGCCAGGAAACTGAGCTAGGGTTAAATGTACAAGGATTTCATCGGGTAATGAGATTCAAGTAAACTGTGATGAGAATCAATGGTATATGAGATGCCATACACTCGTACAGAAGATGATGATGGCGTTGATCTCTGGGAACGACCTTGAGTTCCTCGAGCGGTGAAAAAAGTATTTTAACCTGCAGGAAGCCAGCAGATGGGGTAATCACAAGCTGGCAGTTAGATCCACGAGAAGAACCACAACTGGTTACTCACACTTGTGTCGAAGATGAGGATGATCGTCCAGGAGGGAGCTTGGGGATGGAGGCGAGATGACTCAGATGGAGGGGATCGGAGAGGGATGGGAGAAGAGATGAGCAACTGAACTGCCGGCTTTGTAGCGAGGGTGGGGGCTGTGGCCTGTGGGGGAGGGGTGAAATTGTTTCAGACGCGCGGCAAGTTTTGGTGGGAAACCAATTACCCGCTAAAAAATATGGTGGGAAGACCTGTACGGATCCATAAATGGGTGGGAAAACTATTTCAATTGCCAAAATGAAATGGCAAATAAAATGTTTCATATGAGAAGTCGATAGTGTAGGATAATTCAGATGTTATATAATATTCAATATATACAAAATTATAATAAGAGATATAGACTCAAATGAAATATAAATTATAATTTAGAGATTTTGTGGAAAAAGGTGGATGTATGATGCAAGGAGCCTATGCCGTTAAAGTGTGTGTTATAAATTATTTGGACCAACGGCCGGCTCTATAATATTGAGGGCCCTTCATCGAACTAGATATTATGGGCCCTACTATATTATTTTGTGTTGATAACAAAAAATATATAATAGAACTAATTGACACATGATTTAGTTCTTGTGGCATCTTGGTTTTTTACTTTTTTAAGTACCTGACAAATGTTTTTGAAAGTAATATCTAAGGACCAACATTGCTACAATAAATAAATGACTTATGGTAAACAATTATCAGTACCTAAATGAAGCGTAGCTGATTCTCAAGAGGACGCGAGTTGTGTATAGGGTTGTAGTTCTAGGGATTAGTCGTCGATCAACTCGATTAGTCGGTCCTAGTCGGAAGTCTAGCCGTTATGTATAATCCAGGATCAATATACTAGTTGGTCCTAATCGGAGTTCTAGTATTTCATATACCAAGTGGCTGCGGAGCAGAGGAAGGAGGTAGTGCAGAGCAGTGGAGGTAGTCGTCGGAGACCAGTCGAGTCGGCCATGGAGGTGTGTGGTGGTGCGTTCGTGACTTGGAGTCGTGAGTCGGGGACCGCGTGCCCGACACAATGGTCTCGGTGTACCCTTTGCACTAGGTTGGAGTCTAGACACGCTAAATCTAATGGACTGACCCACTAATGGTCAATGCCTACGACAAGAAACAACCCAAAAAAAAAGTCGTCGTCTCATCTCTTTGTGATCGGTCCGATTAGTCATGACTAGTCGTGATTAGTCGGACGACTAGAAACTACTCGCTCGAACCTAATCACAGTTCCCTTATCGAGGTCCATGGATCGATAAGCTCGACTAATTGCGTCTAGCTAATTATTACAACCAATCTATGGAACTTTGGTATAAGGGCACAACTTCATCCTATTTAATTCTATTTTAAAGAGCACAAACAATCTATGTCCGGCCATGTGACATGTTGAAAGAAAACATGTTCTCTGCCCTGGCCGATGGATACTTCTAATCACCTGGACTTGTTTGGACCATGTTGAGTCGGACACGTACATTGAGCCTCTTGTACCATGGTTGATGTCTGACACGTACTTTGAGCCCGTTGTGTCATGGTTGAGTCGGACCGTTCTTGTTTTGGCATCAGTTTAGCCGTTCCCTTCCTCACGCCAGTCACGCGAAAGATCGAGCCCTGCGCCTCTACCGGCAGCGCCCCCCATCCTATTCTATTCCTCATCGCGAGAAGTCCCGCAGACTCGCGCACCGGCCAAAGGCACCGCCATCAGACGTCCCAGCAGCGAGCACCGCACCGGAGCACCGGCCACGGCCAGTTACCACTCTGAATGGTACAGTCTCTGTCCCGCACCACACCCCCCCTCTCGCATGTCGCCTCAGCTGCCCTGATGTTGCTTCATCTGTTCATCAAATTGCCTTAACAGCCTCATAATCTCTATAACGGCCACTGGAGAGGAACATAGAAATCGGCGAACAGTGACCACAAAAAGAGGACAGAACTTTTGTCAGCGCAATCCACCAACGCAAAAACATGTCAAAATTAGCCATTGATGATGATTAATATATCTCAAGTTGTTTTTTGATTCATGCGACATCGCAATACAAAATTCAAGTGTGTATTCTTAGGTAGATTAGGAAAGCCTGAAGAGAAGTGGAGATATTGCAATCTTTTTTTTGTCACAAATGGCCGT